>DVQP01001346.1:0-15912 GCA_018231745.1 Danaus eresimus
CAGCCAAAAAGATTTTATTACAAGTTCATACATACTATAATGCGAAAAGACTTTTCCCCCGACCTATTATATACAACATCATATATCTATATGGACGGTCAAAATGTTATCTCAGAACAGAGCCAAATTAAAAAGTGGTTAAATTATTTGCAACTAATGCAAAATCTTTTCAACTCAAAACTTAACAATGCTCTGAGATGTTAACACAAACTAAAGTTAAATGTCTGCAGTTTACATGTTTTGTTAATGGAAAAAAAAACCGGGCTACACGTGTACATTTTAATAAACAAATTAAATTTTGCTAATTAATTTTGTTTGCCATCAATTGCCGAGTGTTAAAACATCGTTTGGTTTTGCCAATGCCGCTTAACAGACACAATAACTTATAACAAGAGTTCAAAAAGGAATATTCTACGTTACTTTAATGAGGGTTTAATGAAACAAATGCTTTTTTCGATCGAATTAATATGACTACTTGGACATAGTTTCTGCGGTTAGGGAAACCATCAGAACTACAGTGTGCGATCATAAGATGCGATGTGAGCTGATTTGGTTGAAATAAAAATTGTATTTGAATATTTTTTTTGGGCTAACTGGGACATTAAAAGTGTATGTACACCGATTTTCGATGCAAATCAAATATATTTAACATAAGCAAAATACCAAGAAAAATACTTATGTACGCCATAATCTGCGTTGTACGATCCAGGTGTAACAAACAGCCTAGAACGTGTGTGAACAAACCGTCGACTGTCGTGAAGGGGGCTCGACCAGCGAGACGGGCGAGGGGGCGAAGGCCTGCGACCACGAGGAGGCTGTCGCCCTCCAGCGAGCGGACCGACTCAGACGAGCCAGGACACTGCATGTACAGGAATACAGGCCGGGTGAGGGTAGTCTAGTAAAAATATGCATAGACCAACCAGCAGTCTGGAACACGCGCCCGCTATCAACAGAATGTCACGCTATAGAAGAAACGAATAAGTTATACACTATGGTTGCCATCAATTGAATTCGGTGAAATCTTTATATATTGGGTACTTAAAAAAAGTGTTCAGGAATTTAAAAACTATCAATTTAACACTTCATTGTTTAAGAACCCCAAGTTTCTGAAGAAACTAAGTTGATGTTATTTACCCATTTACTGAATATTATTAAAATATGTAGGATCAATCTATGAACGTATTTCTGTTAGCCAATATGAGCTTGTATTTGTTGTAGATACTTCGTCCAGCTAGGAGAAGAATGAACAGCACAAGATCCAATAAAAGGAAATGTAAAGTTACATGCTACAGAAGGTCCACGAATTTAAGGAGCAATGGTAAAAAAATATCAAAAATTTCTGTTTTAAATGTAGAAAGCTATCTTTACTTAAAAATATTGCTATATATTTTTATACCAAAAAAATACATTGTAATTAGTCCTACATTGTAGGTAATGGAGCTGCCCAGGACAGTAGTGACAATAATAATTTTGAAAACGTTGACACTTTTGAAGAAAATTTAGCTTTGCCGAGCACAAGTACAGGTAAACATACACTGAATAACATTAACAAATTGTGGGAGTTATTTTTAATTATGTTTTCCTTATATAGGCTACAGGGGGCAGAACAATTCGCTATTTCGGATAGCGGAAGTGGATTCGGACGATGACCAGTCAGTTAGCAGCCGACCCAGGTCTGTGCGCAGCCAAAACCAGTCCGTACATAATTTAGTGAACATCGTCCCTACACCTATTAATGGATCAATTGGAGATTCTTTTAGAAATGATAATCAGGAGTCAGAGAGCAACAACTCCTCTCCGCCGCCGGAGACTCGTCTGAGGATGAATCTGCGGAGACTGAGGAGGAACGGCCGACAGGCTGCGAACAGGTCGGATTCGAGTGGCTCCCCGCCTATGAAGACGCAAGCGGATAGAGCGCTCACCGAGAGACTGTCACCGAAAGGCTTCAACCGGACTCTAGCGAGACTCATGAACGAGACTAATGAAAGCGAACTTGAGAGCAGCTGTAGCACTGAAGGCAGTCTATGGCCCGCTCCAGATACTCTGGGAACCCCTGACAGCGGTGTGGGAACTGTGGCGGGGAGCAGCACAAGGAATCCCCTCCCCGCTGACGAAGTCTCCGACGATCCTGAATTTCAGGCGTACAAATTTCGACAAAGGGTCAAAAAGGCACGCAGAAATTACAGAAATCACATGGAATCAGACTCCAACTGAACTGATAGATAGATTTTAAATGCGTCAGTAATGTTCTGCATTAAGTAAGGGATGCTAACGACGCGGCCATAGATATTGTTAAGCTAAGTAACGAGTTCCATTTATATGTAAGACCTCCAAAACCCTGCTTAAATATTTTAAAAACTTCTAATTTCGGTCTCTCAACGTTTCAGTGGTTACCTTATTCATAAAGGTCCTCTCACGGTTCTGTGACTACTTTAATAGGTCTTAACTGTGTATGGTTTGTATAGTTTAACCTTAGTTCTTATAACATGTGATTTTTAATGTATGAATTATCAAAATATTTAAGTAATAAGAGTAAATGTTCTTCAATGGTTGATATAATACACCATGCTTATGGATATACAGGATTATTTTCTTTCATTCTTAACCCCTTACTACGTTTCGCTGGATTTCATTATTTTTATATTGCAGTATATTTTGTTCGTAATATAATTTGATATGCATGAAGTATAATTATTAATTTATAGTCATATTCACTAAATAATATAAACTATATATATATATTCACTATTTAATATAAACCAACACCTGGGTCAAAAATCCTAGACATTGTTTAAGCTCATCTCCCTGCAACGCGATGGACTCTGCATTCTCACGATGAATCCAAGGAATGCTAATAGGTTTCGTCTCGTTACATGTAATAGATTAGATTTACGCTATTTTAAAAAGTTAATTCCATTTTGACGTACTAACATAAAAAACATTTTATGTTTTGTCTTGGTATGTATGTAAAAATGGTGCTTTTAAAACCTGACATGTTAATAATGGTTATAATAATAATTAATTTCGGCGAATTTTAGGGAAGCAAATAGACTTTAAGACCCGTTGGAAACAAAACACAAGACGAGTGACAATTCGAGAGATGACATTAGTAAATAGTGGTTTTGTATGATTAGGTTAATGTACATATTGAAATGTCAGTGTGAATTGTGACATTATTGAAGTGATAATTAGCTATTAATTGTTTAAGTAAGATCAAATTTCATAACTACAATTACTTTTAAATTACATCAAATATGGATGGCATATCGAGTTATAACCTATTCATAGCTGCACATAAGCCGCAACTCGTTCTGTCTGGAGTCCCGGAACATTTTTGGCCGGTTTTATGTAAGAAGCTTAAAGATCAAATATTTGATTCCGGCTTATCCTTTCAGTTAGTTAAAATAGATTACGAGGACGATGAAAAAGAATCTTATGACCCGTTGTGGAGTGTTATGGCTATCAGTGACTTGGATCCTACAGATTCCAGTAATATTTTCCTAGTAGATCATGCATGGACTTTCAAGGCGAACACTATTAAAACTAGTCTCAGAAATATGCCGGCCTTATTAGAAAGGATGTGTAATCTTATGCAAATTGTTAGACAAACAACTGAGGAGCAAATAGAGGAAGTATATCAAAATGTGTGGAAATATGCAAACACTTATTCTGTTGGAGGAGATGAGCTATCAGTTGAAGACAGAGTACCCGTGTGGTATTTAATGGATGAGTTGGGTTCAGCTATCAATCATTCTGATCAGCCAAATTTCAGAGCTGTACCATTTATATATATACCTGAACAAATCACATATACTTTACTATTTCCAATAGAAAATGTTGAAGAAGGTGATTTGATAACAAGAAACTACATAGAGGGCAAATTTTCAGATCCAAAACAAAGAGAAGCCATGCTGATTCCATGGAAGTATTATGAACATTTTGATGATGATTTCAGTCAGACCGAACCTGATATTAACTATTTTCTAGAGGGGCATATTGTTGAATCACTACCTGACTTAGACAATCTGAAAAGCAAAGTAAATGTTTCAGGAAGGCTTAAAGTTTTTTCAGATTATGAATATATAAATCAGTATCTCACATCAGATGAGTTTCAGATAGTTAACAATGAAAGCGAAGCAGATATATTATGGTATATAGAACACTATAAAACTTTCAAAGAATTAAGTGTTAGCTCCCCCAACAAGTTTGTGAATCAATTCCCTTTTGAATATGTTGTTACAATAAAAGATATTTTGGCTATCATAGCAAGGAGAAACAATAAAATCTATGGGAATGAAGAACTTGAAACATTTCCCACATGGTTACCAACAACATTTAACATGAAGAATGAGCTTTCAAAATTAGTGGCTTATTTCATGCAGAGAAAAAAACGAGGTCTAGACAATCATTGGATTTGTAAACCTTACAATCTGGCTAGAGGTTTAGACACGTATATTACTGATAACTTAGATTTTCTGTGCAGGCTTCCATTGTCAGGCCCCAAGATTGCTCAAAAATATATAGAAAATCCTGTTTTATTTGACAGAGCCGATATTGGGAGAGTTAAATTTGATATTCGTTATGTTGTTCTTCTTAAATCAGTTAATCCAACTGAAGTTTTTGTTTACAATAATTTCTTCTTACGGCTGGCTAATAAAGAATTTTCCATGGACAATTTCGATGATTATGAAAAACATTTTACTGTAATGAATTACACTGAAGGAGCGCCATTGTTTAAATTATTATGTGAAGATTTTAAAAATGCCTGGTCTAACCAGTATCCAGATTATGAATGGGATGAAGTAGAGCGGTCTATATTTAATATGCTGTCTGAATTATTTATATGTGCTACCACCAAAGAACCCCCTCTTGGAATAGCAAAAAGTCCTCAATCAAGAGCTTTGTATGCAGTTGATGTGATGTTGAGTTGGGATAAAAATGGTACCATCATAAATCCAAAGCTTCTAGAATTAAATTGGATGCCTGATTGTCGAAGAGCTTGTGAATATTATCCTGACTTTTACAATGATATATTCTCTGTACTATTTTTAGACAAAACTGTTGAGTCTTGTACCAAGATCTTGTGATTGTATTACCTAATAAAAATTACTTCAACATCATATAGTAACACATTTAATAGGTATTTCGTTTTTATAAGAGAATGTACATGACAATTTTATCACTATAGATTGCTTGATTTCATAAATACATTACTAGTAAGGGAATAAATATTATGGTAGAGTTAGTTTTTCTGTAAAACTCTTCTATCATCGTCCTGGATAGAGCCAAATGGGTTATCATTATCAATGTCTCTGCGGCTCAGCAGTATTAATATTAAAGCTACTGCGATTAATACAAAGAGCATAATCCAATATCTCCGATAAATGCCTCCAGCTCTTCGGACACGAGATGCTGGCAATGTGTTCCTTAAACAAGAAGATGATTATAGAAAATGTCTCAAAGACTTAGTTTGCATAATTTAGTTTATAATTTCTAGTAGCATGTTTTATGCATACATTTTTTTAAATTAAAATTTATAAATAATATTGTTTTACTTACTTCCACCATCTACTGAGCCATGCGAAAGTAGACTTTTGTTTGTACTTGTTTTCATCATGGTCAAAATTCATCAATTTGTTTGATTGATCCAAAGGCTTGTAACCTTTTCTCGTGGTCTGATTCCCTGTAATTATTATATTATTATGGTGCATTATTATCAGTATATTAATTTATGACTTTTGAGTTACTATTTACTTCTTAATTAGTAGATATGTCTGAAAATTATCATGAAATTCAAAAGCCTAAAATATAGCTACCTAAGATACCATCATTTCGTTTAACTGATGTGCCATCATAAATGTTGACTGGATCATCTGGTATTTGTACAATGGAATGTGGAGTACTTGTTGTGGATCTGTTATTACACTCATCATCACTAGCCCCAGCAGGAGCACCTCTTTGACTGTCTAGTGAGTTGAAGAACTGACTCTGGTTGGGAGACTGGCTACGTCTACCAGTTGCACCTTTCATGTCTTGGTCCTCTGAAAGCTGATGAATTATTTTAGGCAATAGTCAATATAATCTGTAAAAATGTCAGAAAATGTATTAATTATACTATTTCTGTTTTGTATTAAAGTTATATTTACCAATGGTAGTCCAAGACCAGCCCTGGCCCAATTGACGCCAGCAAGCTTTTCTCTGAGAACATCAGCTACTGGTGACACTAGGTTTGAAGGTGGGAATACTGGGGTGGCACAAGACGGACACTGGTACCCCGCAGGTGCTGTAGTACGGGGCAGGGCTCTAAAACGCGATTCTGCACACTCCCAGTGAAAAACATCTATCATAAAAGAAATTGAATGGTTAAACACAGTGTATTGTTATTCATTTCAAAAGTTTTTCTTTAATTAATTTAGTAGCACTTACGGTAACATGTAAGTCGAATGCACTCGCCTTCGGATAATGTTTTGGTGCATATTTCACATATGGGATTGTAGTCGCTGTCTTGTAACCATTGCAAATATGATTGTATTATACACTAAAATTAAAACTAAAAATTAATTTTTACTAACACAAGATTCTTTTCTCTTATTTTTTAATTATAATTATACCTTTGGATGGCTTGTAACCATACAATATTCACAAACATTTACTCTGTGTTCAAAACAAAACTGATTTGTAACTCTTCTTTTTGGACATTTACACAGACCCATGATCAAATATGCTCGATATTTTACATTAATGTTTTATAATTTTCCTTATTTTTATTTACTAAAATATCGAGCCGCTTAGTTTCTTATTCGGTATTCGTGATCTGTCAGCCACGTAAATTTGATGTCATTTGTCAATAAATTATAGAGCGGTCTAGATTCTTGGATAAAAATTCAACATTTTCCTTTTAGATATTGTAAATCTGAATATGACAGGAGAAATGTGTGGTAATTTGAAAATTATTAATACTTTTATTTAAAGTTCTTTTAGTACATCTAAGATGCTATTTGAGAATCTAAATCATATATTTATTTATAACTTTTGAAATAGTGTCTTTTATCTTACGTCAAACTTCAAAGTCTAATGTCATAGGGAGAAAATATTGTAAATAAGTAAATATTAAAAAGACTAGCCATAAATGAAGAATTGCAAGTAATTTAAAAAAAAAATGGCTACTAAATTACTAACGATCAGAAATGTTCTGAACAAGCCTTTAAGTCTTCTTATGAATTCACCACATTATATTAAACCAACGTATAACCTTCAAACTTTTAGTACGACACCAATAGCCAGTGTTAATTTCTTTAACAAATGTAAGTACCAATTCACACTAGTATTTTTGACTTTTCTACTATGTATGTTTTATCGTGTAATTGTTTTATTGCAGTACCTGCTGAGAAGTTGTGGAAGTCTGTTACTTCGGTAAGTAATGCTGGAGCAAAAAAGGGTCGTGGAAAAGGTGCAGGAAGAATTCGTATTCGTGACTTAAATCGTGGCCAGGTCATCGGCGTTGGCAAAATTAATATGTTATGGCCGGGTTTGTCGGCTCCAGTTATTAGAGGCAGAGAGTTACTTAAGCAGCAACGTTTGCCAGATGATCCCGAAAGGTAAATTTAACTATAAATTATGTGACAATTCAATCAAATTTAAATGAAATTTGTTATGATTCTCTTACATAGATTTCCAAAATATCTTAAACAAGAATCTCCTTTTGTAACATTAACAAAGTTCTTAGACTCTAAATGGCTAGATTACATATAAAATATTTGTTTCCCAAATTTCATCTATGATTCGATCATCAAATTTAAAAAAATTAGATATTAATTTTAGAAATTAATTAATTAAAATTAGAAATACAATTCAGTAAATAGTAATTCCTATGACAAATAAAGTATAGAATGAATATGAAGTATATGAATTAATTTTGACTCTGCCAATCTATTAAAATTATTTGTCCATAACATCAAACCCTGTTTGAGAATTATTTTAAAATAATCACCAAGTCGCTCCAGAATGTAGTGTAAATTCTTGGTCAACAAAATAATCACTACTTAAATATGATATAATCTGTCTGTGGTTTTCACTGATTTGTTTCCTGTAATATAAGGTGTTATGTATAATCGCTTTTATTTGTCCTAAGAATGGAAAAGTTAATCAAGCTAAGAGATTCAATGACAAGATTCCGCCGCTTGAAACTGAGCCCTATTGAGAGAGGTTGGTCCGGAGCTCGAATGCCAGGCAGAAGTATTGGACCACCCGACCCAGTTGGTGATGGTGAATATTATAAATTATTATTAGAAAATAACATATAAATACATATTAAAGATAAATGAATGATAATTTTTTTTTCTCAGAGGAATTCACTGGTTTCGACACAAAAGTCCTTCAATTGAGATCTTTGTTGATCATGAAAGGAAATCTTGGAAGAACAAGGAACTTTCAAGCTATGGTATGAGGAGTGAAGTCACATGAAAATTTGTTTTCTATTTTTATTTGGTTACTTTTATTTTTTTGTTATAGTTAATATAGTAATAAGTCCTGTATTTTTCAGGTTGTAACAGGAAATGGCCATGGTCTAGCAGGCTTTGGAATCGGTAAAGCCAAAGAAGCACCATCAGCTTTAAGAAAAGCCAAAAATAGGGCTGGCAAGAAGCTGATGAACTTTGACACTTACAATGGTCACACAGGTATTTCACTAAAGTAGTGTGTTGTATATTTGTTTCCTTAAAATAATAAACAAATTTATTGATCTACAAAATAACTACCAAATTTACAGTGTTCCATGACTTCTTTACGGCTTTCGGTAAAACCAAAATCTATGTACAGAAGAAAAATGAAGGTTATGGGCTGGTCTGCCACAGGGCCATAAGAGAAATCTGTCAAGCTATTGGCATTAAGGATCTGAGAGCCAAGGTGGAGGGATCCAACAATTTGCAACATATTGTAAAAGCCTTCTTCATAGGGTTGTTGCAACAGGTAATACTTTGACAATCTTTTTTATGTGTCTTTTTGTCTCTCTGTATCAGAAACTTTGGTAATTTTCCATTCATAATTCATTAAATATATATATATTTTCCAGAGAACCCATCAGCAGCTCGCCGAAGAAAAGAAACTTCATTTAGTAGAGTTTAGACAAGAGAATTCAAACTACCCTACTGTGGTTGCAAGCCCTTCGTATGTCCGTACAAAAGACGAAATACCTAAGGACGAGACACTAGATTTTACAAATTACGTTATGAATGATCGAGTCATTTTAAAGAGAAAGAAATTCCCTCGTTTCTATGAAACAATGCCACACTATGAGATATATCTGAAGAAGTATGAGAAATATAGGAATCACGAAAAAATAAGACTTAATCTGAAGACAGAGTATGGAGAGGTGAAGAGTTTCCTAACTGATAAATACCCAGAGGAGAAAAAGGATGAAGAAGCCTGATTCATATAGCGTTTTAGTTTACACATTAATGTATGATAGTTAAATAAAATATTAAACAGACAATGTTCAAACAATTACTTTGATACAAATAACACAATCACAAGTGAGATAATTATTTATTAGCATCTTGAGTTTTATAAAAGGGGATACATTTTCATTGACAGATATTATCTATATATTTTTTTTTATTTCACTAGCCTATAAAATATCACTCGTATAAAAAGTAACGCTATCAACATAATATACATGGTGTTTAAAACGTTTGAAATTTTCAAACCTTCGAATCAGATACATTTGATGTAATGGAAAATAAAAATAATATTTTTAATATTACTTTCAAGTTCTGTCATGGCACCCAATAACGAATCCAATTAAAATTATTAAAAACAATATTTACACCTATTTATATGCTATGAATATTATAATAAGCAGCTAAATGCTTCAAAATGCTAGTTTATATATCAAGCACCGTTTCCTGTGTACAAGTGTGTACAGGTCTTAAGGGAAAAATGCTCAACTATATATTTATTATTGATATGACATATATTTCTGTTATACTCTTTTTTGTATTGCCAGTATAAAAATATCACTTTTAAAACATCTCAATATGTAATATATTCTCAAATATAATCATTACTTTCGTACTATGTAAAACTTATTGTTTTTTGTACATTTATTTAGAAATATGCAAGGTTATGTATGTATATTCCACCAGCCGGTGCTCCGAGTGACGTGAGTTGACTTCAATTAATGAAATTAATCAGTCGTATCTGAAACAAAAGGCGCATTTCAAAAGACTTATATTGAAAGTTATATCATAATGTACCTTGTATGGCGGACGTCGGTAATCACAAACAGGACCATGGATGCTTCCATCAGATGTATCTTCTGACTAAAATTTCTTGAATATATTTTTAATATCAGTAATAACTGTATAAGTAATTAAGCTGTCTATTGTGCATATCTTTTATAATACTGTAATTATTAATACTTTATGAACACCAATATGTAAATAAACCATATTTATTGTGTTCTGTAACACATGTATATAGGAGGAGAGCTCAAGTTTAGTTGGTTCATCAGCTGACCTGTATATAGCGTGCTGTAGGAGAGGTCAAGTTTAGTTGGTTCATCAACTGACCTGTGTATGGTCTGCGCCATTTGTCTGCGTGATCACGCGTGGTGTGTGGTGCGAGGTGTGCTCGGACACCTCCCAAGACGTCGGCGGCACCGGCCGCGGCGAGGGCCAGAGGCGCGACCGCAGCCCCTGGCAATTGGCGGAGAACCCCCGCGCCCTTCCCCCGACGAGCCGCCGCTGATAATGATGCTGCCGTCTCCGCGAAACCCTGTTATGTTAGCACGTACATTATTGGTTATATTATGGTTTAATTTTGATCTGTTTAATATTAGTGACAATGATCTCACACTGAATAAGTATTGTATCCTTTTACCTCAATATATACCAAGGAATAAGCTTAAAAAGTTAAAATCTAGAGTCGTAGCAGATTTATTAAATGTATTTTTTATTTGTCACAACTATTCACACTCTATTTTCAGGGACTGGACCTCTAGATAACGTGAGGTAAGTAATGTAATTAGTTCAAATTTAATTTAAAAAATAAAAACGGCCACAAAAAGAAAGAATTGCTCTTTCAAATGAGAATAAAACGTAGAATGGTTACTAATTAACAAAATTCCCAGAAAAAAAGTCAATTTAGAGCAACGAGTGCCACAGGACGAAGAGTAAAGACTATAAAGATAGAAACAGACATTACAGCTTGATTGGCAAAGCAACTAAACGCAATGTTTCGGAGATACAAGGTCTTGAACCTAAACCCGTTAGGGTCTGTGAATTTAATTCTATATATTAACAATCATATAAAGTTATAGTATAGTATAACAACCTCTTTAACCGTGTTATACGCGCTGGTCACTCCCTCCCGTATATCAGCGGGTTGTCTAGTGCGGTCTCTGCGGCGTCTCCTCCCCTGGGATGACAGGGGCAGAGCCGGAGTAGGCGTCAACATGTCCACCGCCGTCTCAGCTGTCGCCTGATGTAAAATATTATTTTATATTTATTTATCAAAATAACGTCAATATATGTAAATGCTATAACTTTATGTCAGGCGCTTCTTTTATAATCAACTAGAATGTCATATGATGGGTCAATATCTCGTCTCCAAAAGGTTTAAATATTGTCACTACACTGTATATACGTAGTTAATAATAAAATCTAAAGTAATAAGGATGAAATTAATATGAATATATATGTTTCTCCTTGTGTTATATACAAGTTAATTAAGTATGAATAAAACAACTGACAGACGTGACTATTAGTGACGTCACAGCTAGCTACTCACTAGACTTGTGCACACTAAATATAGCAACTTTGATAATTAGGTATGCATGCATGTATGCAAATGGTTTTGGTGACGTCACACCCGCCGTTAGTATTATAATTCGTCCAACCTGTATGAGATGCAGGATGCGTGCGGTGATGTCTAGGGCAGCGACAGCAGTCCTAGCTGTAAAGGAGGCGGCGCCGCGTCTTAGTCCGTGGACCAGACGCCCGTCGCGACGCCACTGCTCCACCGGCAACCAGACCAGGTCCCGGATACCGGTTACTGATGATTACGGTTACGGTTAATATTTTTTTTAAACTGACAGGTTATGACACATTATTTACATATAAGATAATTACATAGATGTCTTTTTAAAGTTATTTATATTAACTAACTGTATTAATTCATAATTGTCCTTTGTCAGTCCATCCTGTGGTTTTGAAACAAATCTTATATTATATTCAATAAGTATTTAAATATTAAACCACTAACTTATCTGTAGTAAGGAATGCATGGGTCCAATGCCACTAAGCAGCCCCGGCAGTTGATGTCTTTTGATGTCTGATAGCCATTCATGTAGCGCCCATTGCACCAACTTCTCAAGGCCCAACAGGCCCAATCTGGTGATATTAATATGGTATTATTTATTTAAGCAATTATTGAAATAAAATCATAGTTATGGCAACATAGATTTCAGAAAAAAAATACTAAAATTAAATAAATGTTTAAAATTAACGATGGATAAATCAAAATGATTCTTAATTAGTTCTATGCTTACAGACCATTATTTTGCTTTCATAACCCTGAATCAAATAAAATTATTATATTACTGATGAGTAGAGTTTTCGAGAAAATGTTGTGTGCGACTGAGATGTAAAAGATTGTATTTCATTAATATATACAAATAAAATTAACAGTCTATTTACAGACCATACCAAGAGAAAAAAAAGCTAATTCCAATAGTTTTTGAATTTGTTATTCTTAAATAGATCTATATTATCTTACTTATAATCGAGCCTTTTCAATGTTAATTCTGAGCAGTTTAGCTGTCCGAGTCCCATGAGCAGTCCGGCCACAGGACCAGCTGACAGGTCTACACGTTTCCCCACATAGTCCAGACGTATTGGCACCTCAGGAGAAAATACTACACGACTGCAACAAGTACAAGTACAAGTTATAGTGAATAAAAACTATTATAGCGAGGAAAATATACAAAAGAAGTGATTTAAAAGGTGTCAATGATTTTAGAATATATATTTTTTATTACTTTTCATATACTTATAAATATTTTTGTACATATAACAGCATTATTCTATATAAAGACAAATTAAATTGTTATTCGAACCGGAAGTATATAGGCGAGTCATCAACAGGTTCACAGTCTGGTACTTTAGTGGTCGGCTTCTCATGGTTGATGCCAAGTCGTTGAAAGTCTTCCTCCAGCTGTATGAGATTTTCAGATACCAGCCGTTCAGCTTCATAGGTCTCCATTAGCGGTTCATCGTCACGAATAACTTGATGAGAAGAAAAATATATTATTGATTTTATTCCTAAATGTATCCGTATTAAAGTTACATAACATATGTTGTGAATGGTAGGAGAAAAACAAGAAAAGAAATACTATTAAAATAGTTTTTACTGCTTATATCCTTGTATACTAAGAACTAGTTAATTAAATTACTTGTTTTAGACCACACATGAGCATTTTTTGTATTGGTATATCAGTCAGTAACTTTGATACATAAATGATGTTTTCAAAGACATAGTCTTTTTTAAAGTTTACAGAATACAGAAGTAACGAAGGCAGTGAGTCCAATATAGTATTACCAGTTTCATTAAGAGAGAGACAGTCGGCGTCTCCTAAGGATGTGGGCGTGGGCGGTGGGTCTTTTAAATGGGCGCCCACGCTCATCACGGGCGGCCTGTGTGTGGGCGTACTTTGACGGGACCCTGACTCAGTTGAGACAGCCCCTAGGCTCTTTGTGTCTTCTTCTGTTGAGATTAAATTTAGTATTGAAAAACATGTTCTATATTGCAATTCGCCTTTTGATATTATAATACTAAAATTAATATGTGTGAATTGTAATATGAAATTTAATTATTGTTAACGTTTTTTATTTATAACTTTCTGCTAATAATTAATGTACATAAGAAATTCTATTTCTGCCATTTTTATAAGCAGTAAGCAGTGACATATAAAATAGTATTCTAAATCGTGCTAAGACCAATAAATTAAATGTTTCGCACACAGCTTTACTTTTCTATTTTAGAAATAAACGATTAAAAACTGTCAAATTTTTATATTTATACTTATTATATATTTTTTTTCTTATGTGTATATACATACATATACATATATAAATTTTCTATGATTTAAGCTTGTGTTATAATATTATTAATAATAATACCATTGGTCTCATCACTGCCCAATTTTGAGAAGAAATCAACTAAAAAGGCGAGAGTGTCTTGGTCCAGGTTGAATTGTAGCGGAAGTAAAGACACCTTCAGACAGCACTCCTGTACTGGGAGCGAGGCGTCAGCTCGCAGGTGAACCGCTTTCACTATTAACTGAAAAAATTACATTCAGCAAAGACTGACTTCATTACTTGACATAAAAACATTATCTTTTCAATCTATTACTAGATTTATACCAGTATATTGGTTGCTATATAAATATGTATGACAATTTTATTAAACATTGAATGAAATATTGGTCTTAATATATGTTAGGAGACTTCAACTCACCATATGAGCGTTTTTTCTCTCAGGTTCGTCTTTAAGTTTATATTGACTCAGCAGTTTGTTGATGTCGCTGCATACTAATCTGTCCAAGACTTCTATTTTGGCGATGGCCAGGGTCTGCCTGGAAGCCTGCGTACACCCGGGCGGGTACACCTCGTGCTGGAACTTCACCTGGAATATACATTCATTGTGATATTAAAATCATTGTAAACATCATTAACACACTTTGTCTAAGCAGCGTCACGGTACATATGGAGCGTAAATAGTTTTTCATTTATAAACCTTAATATATTATAGTTAATATGTCACAGCGTAGGTTATTAAAAGGAAACGGAAACGGGAAACGTTTCGGCGATGCTACCTGGGACTATACATACAGATCTATTATTACGGTTTAGTTACTATAGATATATTAGTGGTATTTGAATTTCAGATATAAGTAATGAATTTTGTTTGTAGCATATGAATCAAATATTGTCATTTGTGAATACTATATTTGACCCTACGTACACTGTTTTGAGGTGGTAAAGCGAGGAGTGAAACGCTATTGATCAATACCTTAGTGAGACAGAGCTTGACACAAGTGTGATGATCCCGGGAGTCGTTTTTCCTTGTGTGAGTCGCCCGCACCCGGTCAGCTCCTGCGCTCCAACTGACCCCGTGTCGGTATGAGGACGCCAACGAGCGACGGCTCTCGTAAGGCTCGTAGTCCTTGCTGCGCCTGTGGATAGAAACCTCTGTTTCATTTCTACTCTGTATAATCCATAGCCCTCGTTACAATAATACTTATGAAGATCGTGTTGTAGTAATTTGTGTTATTCCTAGTATTTTCTGTACATACGTATGTGAAAGTTTTGTTGTAGTGTGTGCTGTATAATAATTATTTTGTATATTTTGGTTTCCCAGAACTAAGACGGTAGTAGTTATAATCATTTTGTTAACACATATATCCTTATCAGTGATCATTTGGAAATTTACCGGTTACATTGCCATATCTCAGTAATGTCTGGTCTATACGAAAACTTACGCAGAGCTAACAGGCGACCCCCCTCCCCTAGGATCATCAATGGAGACTGATTTCTTGGAAGTTTCTTTAGGTTTGAAATCACTGCCTCCAAACATATTCCAGGTCAAGCTCAGTTCACACAGAGTGTACCTGAAATTATAAAATGATCATAAAGTTATTTACGTTCGTATATCCTAAACGTTTTAAATAAGACTTAAAATTTTAAATATTTAAGTGACGTCTGTATAAAGGCTGGCTGATTACTTGTATTAAAACCTATATACAGTGTAAACTCTCTATAACGAAACTCAAGGGACTGAGCATTTATCATCGTTACCGTTACCGAAAATAAATACATATGTATTTACTGTTAAAATATGAACACATTTCTTCGT
>DVQP01001347.1:0-15911 GCA_018231745.1 Danaus eresimus
ATGCATATTTGAACTTTTTAGTAATTTTTATAATGGTATGTATGTAATGAGTTACGTCCTAAACCTCATGAAAGGCTTCATATATAATTAACTATTGTCTTAGCTAACCGGTAGACGAGCGCGAGTATGTTCAACATTGTGGCGACATCTGGGTGGTCGTGGCCCGAGGTCTTCTCCAGGTCCTCGAGCGCCTGTTTACAGAGCGGCACGGCCACCTCGTACCGGCCCTGGGACGCGTACTGGATCACCAGGTTGTGGAGGGTGCGGAGGCGCGCGGGGATCTCGTACCCGGCGTTGATCTGCTGCGCGAACTGAGACGGCGGAGTCGGGGACATCGCTACAAAATTATCGTTCATTATATACTGGGTGGTCGTGTGATTTGCACGTGTTATTGAAATATCATGATCTATGCAATATCTCAGACTGTTCCATACACATTTCAGAGAAATGTACTTTGTTTTAACCTTATATTAGATATTAATTACGTGAGCTACGATAGAAATTCCCAGTAAAATCTCACGGCGGACGAATCACATCAAAGTAAAAGAAAACCATGCCCAAGGTAACTAGCAGAGGATAATTAGGTCTATCTACAAAAGAAGTAACTTAATTATTTGACAAATTTAATCACTTTTAAGGTAAGTTTTTAAGACGATATACATGTGTGTGTGTGTGCGCGTGCGCGCGTGCGTGCGTGCGTGCGTGCGTGCGCGTGCGTGCGTGCGTGCGAGTGCGTGCGTGCGTGCGAGTGCGTGCGAGTGTGTGCGAGTGTGTGCGAGTGTGTGTGTGCGTGTGTGTGCGTGTGTGTGTGTGTGTGTGTGCGTGTGTGCGTGTGTGTGCGTGTCCCTAACCCTCTGATACTGACACTTGTTGTTCCTGTTGTCGTCGTGCTCCTCATCAGGGAACAGGTCCACCATGGGATCGTCTCGCTTGCCGTCCGCCTGAGCCCCGCGACTCGTCTCCGACTCCTCGGTTATGTCGCTGTCGTATTTACTGTAACAAACATACTGACATCACACTCGACTGCTGGCGAACCACATTTTTTGTACATGTTAAAACTGTATATTGATTGATACTTTTGTTTAGTGCTAATAATAATAATGCCCGATGTTTGAATCTAAGAAAAGTCTTAAAACAAAGACAATCGATTCCATTGAAAAAAAAAATCACACAAAATTTACATCATAACTAGTATAGCATCCCATACCGTATAGATGCCATGAAGTCCAGATGTTTGTTTTCCTCCTCCAGCTGTGAGACCCTCTGCTCCGAGGCCTGTAGCCTCTGCTGAGCAGCCGCCAGCTCGTCCCTGAGCCACGCGTTCTCCTGACACAGTCTTCGGACTTGTGTGCGAAGCTTCTGTTTCTCCGCTTCGACTGATTGGTGATATGACGCCAAGGCCATCATCACCTGGACATTACATCGGTTGCAGAATAAGCGACATTCTTTACTATAAGTTTGAATTTAGGACATTATAATTATGATAGAGCTGGTACGACAACTATCAGTTTGTTCACAAGAAAACTGAAAAAGCTAATGTAAAATGCGCTAGGTAGTCTAGAGTTAATTGAAGCAAAACTTCTAACGCGTTCCAACAGGGTTGCGTTAAACGTCCAACGCTCCTGGGGAGGGGTTATACAAAGAGACTGAGCGAGAATAAATCAATCGCCAATTCTAAACAATGGTTATAAAGTTTTCTTAAAGAAACAATAAGACTTCTCAAAAATTGATTCCTACCCCTTCCTATTTCCGTTTTCACATTACAAAGATTTCCTTCCACAGCGCGGAGGGACTCCACTCTATTTTAACATTCACGTCAATAACTAAAACTGATAACACAAATTTAACAATACAATATGAACTCAAAAATGACATGTCCAGATTTACGTATACGTCACGAATATTAATTCGTTAATAGCCGTTCTACGTTACGTTACGTTACGTAACACATACAACTATATCGACTATAGTTTCGAACATTCATTGTAGTTGAATTACTTCAGAACTGTAATGCATTAAAGTTACCGACAAACTTACATAGAAAGTATATTTATTATACGTCACTGATCACTCTAAGTATTGTGTACGAAGGATTTGTTTTTGTGTTACGCAGAACGCCTACAGTGGGACTCGTCTTAGAATATAATAAAAAACCGATAAACATTACAAACAGATCCCTCATTTGTTTAACAAACAAATTGAATGACATTCATTTCGAACGTCAACTACTAACTAATTAAACGTTTAAATCAAACTTATATTTCTCGGATTATTCTACGAGTATTTAATTATTTTATAAACGACATGTGACGTCACTCACATCCGGCCTGCCCGTGATCACGGTTGCTGCAAAGAGACCGAAACGTCGGCAGTATGTAGTTACAAATAATAAAATACGCGAAGGGTAAGCCGCAAATATTAGTTTCATTTAAATGAATACTCGCGAAAGTCTTAGCTCCCGTTAATTAACCGGTATAGGAAATTTAAATATTCATATTTGTTTTTAATAAAAATTACTAAATGTAAAAGTATATATCGTTTTCAATCGCATATTTATTTATATTAAATACGTTTGTATATAGAGCCTATTCATAACTCACATACAAAACCGCTAAATAATGTTAAAAAAAATTATAATTAGAATCTATTTAATATCAATGCCATAACATTTTATACATTTTCCGAGACCCTATACTCATACGAAACTAACCCCAAGACACTCTATACCCCCCACGCGAGGTCAATGACCTCATGATATCATCTGGGGTCCGGAGCGTCCCGAATGAGAGCGTGTTTAGTGTGATACTTGTTTTATATATCTATGTCTATTAGTCTTATGACTTTAGTCTGAAAATATATACGAGGATACCATGATACAAGTCGTTAAACCCGGTTTTACTAGCTGTGAGAATATTAAACCATCGTTTAAAGTCCTTGGTATATGGGGCACGCTTTAGAGATACACTCCAAAGCGTAGGAATGAGGTCATATTGTACACTATGTATTTCATCTCAAACATAAACTTCAAAACCCATGTTCATAGTTTAAGTGTTTTCATTATATATTATAGAGAGATTCCTATAATGAGGCGAGTGTCATTCTGATTGGACGTTTGTGTAAATATCCTAACTATATGAATTTTAAAAGCCATCAATAGTATACTAAAATAACATATGTTCGGCTTTCTTACTACGTGTTCTGCACGGTCGTTTCAAACAGAATTTCTTTATACATAATATGGTTTGTTAAGAAACATTAATGGAAAACGGGAATATATTCGTTTGAAGATGTTACCTCGTAGTAAAGCTAATGATCGCGGGATAAATGTTTTCGTAATCGCTAAAGGAAAATTATAATAAAGAGTAGTAAGGAATTAACAGTTATAGTAATGTCGGCTCAACAAAAACTGATAAAAACTTTGTTAAAAATCTATATAATTTCGAAAAGTACTTCCAATACTCACGGAAGCAATTTACAGGTTTGCAGTGACCAAGTGAAATTTAATTTAAATTTGAATTTTATTACCATACATATAAAACTTCAATTAGAATACATACACTTATATATCTAGAATATTAATGAGAAACTATGAGAGATCATTTGATTAGTTTGTTTCAAGTAATATAGTCCTGGAGCGGCGATCCTGACAGGCGTCGGGTCTAGCAAGGATAGTATTGATTTTACCTAACAATCGTAAACCATCGTATGCCCGGTATGAATTAAAACATATTTATCAGCTGAATAAAAAAAATTGTTTGAAATACAATTTGGGAATTACCGTAATGAAGTCCTCGTACGAGAAAACGAAGTTGAAATATATATTGATAAATAATAACAAGTTTAAATATTGTTTGTATTCCAAAATTTATATGTTTTTTCATTATTGAAGAGTATTTAAAATACTTATTCCACAATACTCTTATTTATAATAAGCTTAGGTAGGTACAAAAATTGTTTTTACCTATGGACAAAACTTCTTTCTTTGTATATTAATAATGAGTCTTATACAAAGACTTTCACAAAACAATAACCTGTAAGCGATACCAGTAACACATTGTCAAATAACTCGACACTATTATTTGCTTCATAGAAATAGCATAAAATTGAATAAGTCGCTTGTAAACTACGGCGTACTGAAATAATCAAACCAGTAGTTGGGTCATCAGAACGATGTAGTATAAAATGGATGAACTACTACGAAGAAAATATTAAGTCTCAGAGGAAATAAAAAAGAATTATTAGGTTTGCACACCAGGAAAGAAATATATAGGAGCTGCTTCCTCACCTGTGCCTCTCCCAGGCCCAGCTCGATGGCGTCGATGCTCTTCCTGACGAGGGCCACCTTCTCATCGTGCTCCGTGTTGGCAGCCAGCCCCGCCAGCAGCTGCGCGTGCTCCGCCTTGAGCGCCTCCAGGCCGGCCGCGACCGTCCTCGCTCCCGTCACCATTTCCTCCTGCGACATCGCTGTCATTCTGCCCAGAGATTCGATCTTCTTACTATCGAAAACAAATTATAAATAAGTACTTATTAAACTGCTACATAAGCTAAGACCGGGCCAGGCAGCGGGTTTTCCTTAGCAAGGTCCCGTGTTCAGTGTATTGAGACGTATTGTGTTACAATTTTATAATAATTCAAAGTTTTTGTGTTGACGACTGTTTATTCATTATTTTTATTAATTTGAACACATTTTTAATATCACCTTAAACTTTTGCTTATAATACATATTTTAACTCGAATTACGAGACAGTTATAATTAGTCCTAATAAAAAATGTAATAAGTTTCCAAAATATATTTTCGTACAACACAAATTCTACCAAGACAAACTTTATCGTCTAACCTAATACGTTAAATGGAGATCTTTAAAATCTCTACATGTAAGAGGAAATACGTATTTCTTATTTAGATTAGACTGACTAAATATAAACACTTATACTACGGCTTCGTTTGCGTCAGTGTCAGAATCAGAAATGAGTGATCTCTGTTCTTACTTATGGTCAGTATATAAGCGGCATTTGGATTTTATTAAGTTTATCTTTCGCTTTTTCGACACACACACACACACACACACGCACACGCGCACACACGCACGCACGCAACACGATTTCCTTTCATATATAGATCAAGATAAAATTCTATTTCTCTTTAAATCTATCTTCATAGAGCAACACTGTTATGTTCTATCAGGGTCCAGTGTTTAATGAATCTTTATTAAATGTGTAATTGCATGCACTTCGTATGAAGAAGGACGATGCTAGCTTCTGGTGACAATCTGAACTCATACAAGTATTTCAAGAACATTTAACTCGCGGCACTTGATTAGCTTATTTGAGCTATACGATTAATTCTTCTATCAGGTAACGAGGGCCGAAACCTTGACGATATTGTGTACTTATTATCGACACTACCACATGTCGAGTGAAGTGACGATGTCAGTACGCTTAACACGAGTTTGCATCGTGACGCACACTACGAACGTAACGTTAAAAGTTTTCATTCGGTTTTCACCCTTTATAGTGATAACGTAGCAAACTGAAATATCCTTGCATGTAATGTGAATTGTAGTAAATTTGGAAAATGCAAAGTGTAGTCTAAGACTACAATTGTTTCATTAAATATTTTTTATGGTTGAATGTATTTTATTATAGTTAACAAGAAAGTTATATTTTATTCTTATACATACATATAACAACAGTATGGGTTTGTTTAATATTCAACTTACATAATTCTTATCGAGTTTTAATAGGCCAACGAAACAAGATAAATTTTGTAAACAAACTATCTTCTACCCTTAGTTATTTACTTTTGTAATATCTCTATCATAGTTTAAAATCAAAGCGTTTATTGTTTATTTCTTACAAAATGTAACTTAATGTATATATAAAATAAAATGGTTACGTAAATAATATGAGAATATTTTCTATAAGTATGTTTTTTAATATATGTAGGTAATACTTCTTAATGGTTACAGTGGGGACAAAATTATTTAATATAAATATTGGTAGTAGAACTACTTTGTAATCAGACAGTTTATTTACAGACTTTATCTATTTCTATTGGCTCCCTGCAGATTAGATAACTCTAGACAAGTACTTGAAAAAAATATCTTCGATAAAAATACTATTTAAAAACCTAGTACAGTATGTGTCTTTAAATTGTAATAATAAAGTCGAATGGAAAGTACATCAAAACAAGTTGTTTTTGAATTTAGGACCCCCGGGTTGTCTCGTCCCGGTCCCTATGCTATGTAAAACATAGGGCTCAATGAAACACTTATTTTTATATAATTAATTAATCTTCTTTTTATGATATCTACTTCAGAAACCAATTTTCCGATTCAATTGGTCGCAATTATAACATACATAAATGAATTGAAAACGAAATTAAGGTAAATACTGTTAGGACTACACATTCGCTGACTGTAATCCAATTATTTTAACTAATTAAGTTTGGTGAGTTTGTCGTAATCCTATTTTTGTTAGAATACATGCCAACGATATAACATGGTACGGTGATTTTGTTGGCCTGAATTTTATATACACATAAATACTAATTATTATAAATCACATAGGTATTTCTTATACGTAGTATTTTTGCATTTAATTAAAATAAAACTATTTTCATCATAGCACTAAGTATCGATCTTCTGCGATAGCTTTGTAAAAAAAAATGGCAAAATTAATTACATCTGTGTGATAACTTCTCAAATCCGATTTTCTGAACCGACATCAATGAAATTATATGAAGGTAGGTCGAAGTTTTGAGAAACGAAGCTAATTTTTTAAGCGATTTTGATCGATATTACATAAAAATAAGAAAAATAGCAACAAAAAAATATTTTCAACAGTTTGAACCCTCGTTTATGACACAAATTAATTGATAGTTGATAAGTTATTCCGTCCATACGTGAGTGTGTGACGGGAAGCTGCGGGCAATGCAAATTATACATAAATAGGTCAATAGCTTTCATTGTACAATGGAAACGTCGTTCAGTTTATTGACAGTTATCATCTGATACATGTGTTGCAGGAAGTCACTTGTACGGACGTTTTGTATTCCGTCTGTTTTTTTTTATTATTCGTTTTGGCAAATAAAATTTGAAATAATATTTTCTCTCATATAATAAAAACACGGCCACACTTCAAGGCTTAGTTGACGATACTAATATTTACTGGAAATTCTAGTTACTTTGTGAAAATATCGAGGCGAGTTGATGACTACCGGAGATTTAATATGAAGTACATAAGAGAATGGGATTCTGTATATACTTAACACATATAGATAGGATTTAATAAATAATATATATATATTTCTTTACATTACAAAAATAGGATATTTTAAATAACTTAACTATCATGTATAAACTTTATTAAAAAAGAACATTAAAAATAACACCAAAATCGATGAAAACCGACCCACCCTACTGCTAGGTCCAAACAAGACAGTCTTTTATAATGTAAGCATCTTATTGATGTTATCAAACTAATCATTGACCAATCATAATTTGAGTAAACATTATATTTCAATGAATACACATACTTTTGGATCGTGTCCCTACCACTAATTCGCATTCTCTTACTATTGACATAAATAAATGTGTGGAGATTTATGTATGAAAAACTTCAAATCATCCGTGTGTAGTGTGACTATGGAAGCTTGTAGTAACTACGTGAATAAACGAAGACAAAATTCCGGTTCAATGAGCCAGAGACCAATAGAGACAAAGGATTTACATGTTGTGCCCTGTAAATGAGGGTCATTAAAAATATACATAACAGTGATGTGCTCACTGCATCAGAAAGAGAGTAAGCATTTAATATTACTTAATACAATTTATTATTACCACGACCCATTGATGTCTGTGATATTACCAAGTTTACAAACATACAGAAGGCTTCGGGCGCTTATTACACCTTAACCCCCCCACCGTGGGGGTAATGGACGACGTGGGGGGTATAAAATACCATCGCCATGGCAACCAAGGTCGATAACCCCCCCGCCAGGGTTACTTACGACAGACGTAAAGTGAAACACATAAAAACATTGTAAAGGATAATAAGTAACATGACATAAAAACATATATATATATACATGTTTTGGTATTAAAAGTTCTGGATTAAACAACAATAGATTGAATCCATATAGTTTTGTTAATCAACACACGATAGGGCTCTAAATGATGTGTTAACAAACATAATATATTAAGACGCTATGAGTCCATGGATAATTTCATTGAAATCTAGACGCAACTAGCGTGAAAAATTAAAGAAAAAAATTATAATTAATTACTTTCGTATTATTGTGCAGTCTAAATATTTATAAAAATATGATATATATAAAGTAATCAGAAGCTAAAATACATATGTTCATCATAAACTAATATAATTCGTAAAAAAAAAAAACAACACTCTTAATGAACAAGAGTCATTCACAAAATCTAAATCAATTTATAGGGCGAGTGTAGGAAGGATTGTTCGAATCGATTCGTCTAGACAAAAACGAGCAGCTATAGAACGTATTTAATGCATTGGGACCGGTTACTGATATTTTTAACCAGACGTAGAGGAACAAAGAACTATGCAGCGGATCGATGTCAACTGGCAACATTTACACCGCCTTGTAATAGACGGTGTTTTATTATCTGTGTATTTATTTTATGGCAATACCAAAGAAATATGGCGTACATAAACATTAAGCTATAAAAATAAGTAGCGTTTAAAACCAATACGCTGGTTATGATAGAAAAAAATTAAATAGAAATTTCAAATTTTTATACTTTTTCTACTGTATTTGGTAGACACAAAGTTAAGAAGAACGAATAAAAGCATTACTATAATCATTATCAACTATCTGATAACCGTGACTGGGTCTGTCATTTAATGTACCAACAGATGTGGTATGTGCAACATAATAAAAATAAACACGTAGCTGTGATAACGACAGTTGTTTCTTGATAATTTCAATACTTTTCATTATAATACATCTCATAATTAAAATGTGAAGTGTCACTATAAGCATATTTTGTCATGCACAAGGTTTTCGTTAACATTCTGGTACATGGTAATGTTTACACTATTTGGTAGAAATGTATTTCATTAACATTCTCAACGTTCGTTGGAAACTATTCTTATTAAGGTCGAAAATGTGAGCGAGTCGACGACAAAAACGAAATCAATAGCTATATTATACTCAGTGTAATAGTATGAAAAATATTAAAGATCCAAAAAAATCTAACATTTTCGCACTTCGATTGGCTTTGAAATTGTCGAACAAAAAATTATCCGTTTTCTCTTAAAGACATGTCGTTTAGAGAAATCATGGCACAGAGAGCAAAAACAAAACTTAAGATACTTAAGTTATGTTTGTAACTATTATAAGAGAAATCTATATCAAGTCGCTGAGAACAGAAAATGAGATGTCGCGTGATCTTATATTCTAAAACAGGGAAAGAAAAATACAACATAGATCACGAAAGGTCGAGGATGTGGACCAGGGACGAATAGAATAGGATACATCTTGGACGCTTGGACATTTAATCTGACCCACATTGTTCAAATATACACGTCTTAGTGCACGTATTTTATTTTATATATACTAAAATAATGCGACAGTAATGCTTGAAAACAAGCATATATATATACACATATATATATATATATATATGTGTATATATATATGTGTGTGTATATATGCTCAAATATATAGAACTATACGGTTATCAAAGGTTTTGCATCTTTAGGTACGCTAGTGTCTAGACACAAACCGTTTTTTTGCTTTACATTAAACTAATTTTACTAATAAAAGTACAAAGATTTTTGAGTTAAAAACTCTTATCTCTAAACTAGTAGTAAGCTATTGTATGTCCGTCTGTATGCATACTTACATTCTGTACGCGTTCAAAGTCTTCGACATAGTTGTGTTATAATTTACATAACACTACGATACCAAGCACACTACACTGATTTTAAATATAAGTCAATCAGAAATAACTTCACTCAAATGTTTTTAATATTTATCTAATAAACAATAAAAAGGATAAATTAGAAAGTTTTCCAAACCCTTCGTAGGAAATTCAATACTTGCGTACCTGCTACCCTGTTAAGTCTGCGGAATTTTAAGTTTCATCTCTATGAGATATCTAAACACGTAGAAGATATTACGTTCAAAGGAAACAAATTTGTATTCTGAACATTAAAAACTGTCTCGTCTATAAGAAAAGTTAAAAAGCCATATTAGTTTTATGTAATCTTTACAATTTACCTTCAATATTATATATATTCATTAATATAGATGCATATGTCTAGAAACTGGGTTTTGTTAGTATCAAATAAAATGGCTTCTATTTGCTAAAAAAATACCTCACTTAAAATATGTCAGGCTTACAAAAACTAACCTCTTTTAATTAAAAGCATATTTTCATAATAATATTTAAGATAACAAATAATATAATATAATATATAAAACAGTTAAAAAATAATAATATTCATAACGAAATCGCAAGTGTTGGCCAAATGTTACACGCGTTTATTTTTTTGGCACACTTGTGGGTAAATATTATACTTGCCAATTATTGCACAATTCGTTGGACAGAGAGGGAAATATTAATAAAATGTGAAGATAAAAAGGGATGCATGTATACAAGCTGTGGAAATAGATCCGCTCCTACGCAACTCTGCGGTCCGAGTGTCGTTGCTCCCTTTGGATCGTATAGTACTTTGTTTATTTGTTTTAATTTGTCACAATAACAAAGGGAAATTGGAATTTTCTCTTCTTTCACATATTTTCATAGAGAACAAACAAACCACGTGGAAAACGTGCCTGTGAAAAGGTTTCTCAAAGCGCAGTCCTATAGACTAATTGGATTTTTCTTAAGACACGGTTCTTAACTACCATAATAAGGTTGGTTGGTCGAAGGTAGGCTCTATGTATTTTACTTTATAAATAATGCAAATATTATATTAATATAAAAAAAAAATTACTTAAAATTGGTCGTTATATTAACTTCGATAGGTAAATCGATTCGCTAAATGAAGATGCAGCAAATATTTGTATTAATAGCGCTCTGAGATTTGAAATGGGTCAAGTCTGGACTCGGAGAGCTTATATATATTCACAGGCGACATATTAAAGAGACATTAAAACACATTTATATCAGCCCCGTTTGTTGCAACGAACTTATTTTAAATTAACTCTCAGCTAAATGCGAACAGAAATAAACTTTATTCAATATAAATCCATCTCTTTGTTAATATTTCGTATTGATTACCGTATCTTTTACCATAACACTAATAGTTTTCAGTCACGCAAACGAACTTAGTTGTTTATATTACATCAGATTATGGAAGCTATATACTTACAAATTATGTTTAAACATATAAAATTGTATTAATCGTTTTCACGGTAAGCGTATTTATAAGTAATAGAAATATTTATAAACTCTTATAATCACAGACAAAAATCTATTTAGTTACTTACTCAATTTGTCTGAGTGAGACAACGAAACAAGATAAATGTTGTAAACATACTTCCACAATGGTTTGATTACACCAGATTTCTATGATAAAATTTTATAAAGCAAATCGAGAAACACAAAACAATATCATTATTATTGAACCTATAAAATTTTAATTATTATCAAAATATAGCAACTTTTTTTTATATATTTAAACAAATAGAGGTAAGTTATTTCGATTACAAATGCCTTTTAGTATAGACAATTAAAAAACAATTATTGCAAGAAAATTAAACGAATTTGATTATTTGTTTATTATTTTTATTAATATTGTTTGATAGTTTTGTTACTGTTTGGTAGATTGTTTAGTTGTTAGGCTTTAGATCACTCCATAACAGTTAATACTGTAATCTGTGACTAAACATTGTTACTGAGTTATAATGGAACAGATATTAACACTAGGGAACATATAAAAGAAAGAAAAAACATGACTGGTAAATATAACGCGATTCAATTTACGATCGCTTGAAATTAATCGGACATCCGTTAGCAAATGGAACAACTTAATAAATAAATATTTATATCGTATGTATATTATATTTGTGTTGAAACGGCAGCATTGAATAGATTTTCCCTATAAAAGTCCTTATTCCACAAAGTATAATTCGTTCGCATATTTTTCGTTCGCTGTATTATTTCACTGTGATCAGAGTGGCGTGCATTAAATGGCCGACTAGGAATGCGGCAGAAAAGACGAAAGCATTTCATACACACGTCCGAAACACGAGACAGATATCCGAAGATTATTGTAACTACGTATCTTTACTCGAATGATAATTTACTACGTCATTTGATGATAAATCGATAGTATTTTTGGTGCAGATAATTATATTAATTCTAATCACTGATGTATGGCGTATTCAGAAGCTATGAAAATGACCTAATTTAAAAGTAATAGCTATTGCAACAATCGTAAAGGCTAACGAAGGCTAGAATAAATGAACTAACAACGCAACAAGCACGTAACAGGTAAATACGGAAATAATACATGAACAGAAACACATACAAAATAGTTAATACCGACACTTAGAACCATTCATATATTATAAAACACTGTAAAAATCCAAAGGACGGTTCAGAGGACGCGTTTTTATTTTAATTTCAAAATGCCGGTCTTTAGGAGCGAGGCGACACGTCCGCTCCCATCGACACCCGAATGCGTACTAACTTGAATCTTGAATCGACTAAGTGTAGTGTGGCACAGTGGCGCCCGTGTATATCGAGTCGATACTTAGATTAGTCACAGATTAATCAAATTCACCTTATATTATTAAAGGTTATATCGAATAATTCATTGATTAATAGACGTGATAATTTAGGAGCCAAAGTCAAAGATCGTTACAGAGTGCAAAAAATACTAAAAGCTATTTATATATTGTATTGGTCATTAATTAAACTTAAAATTTATATAAAAAATAATGTGTGTGTGTGTTAAAATTATACTATTCAGGTTTATTAATACAATTTTCGATACATCGACTACATTTTGTGTATTTCTCCTCCCTATATAATATTGGGGTTGCCACCCTCGCCCCGCCTCAGCTAGCGCAATTGCAACAAAGAGCCAGCAGTGAATCACGACGAATGTGAAAAGTAAACAAAAACCGAGCCGGTTATCAAGTTTTTTGATATCAATTTGCTAAATTAATTTACCTAAAGGGGGTTATTTTACGTGCATGTCAATATTAGAACACAACAATGTTACTGCTAAATATATATTTTTTTAAATATATGAAAAAAGAAAAATGTAAAACATATTGTGTGAGAAATAAAATTATTAAGTTTTCTGTGTAAGAAACATTACAAGTAACTTAGTGATTCTTTGGAAATTGATTTAGTTGAAAACCAAGCAAAAAGTATGTATGTATGTATATCTATATATACTCAACGTGTCTCAAGAGACATCAGACGTTACAATCACCCCCATTAACACTCCCCTCCTCTCCTCTCCTGACGGCCTGGTATGTGTAATATTTTTTAATTTTATTCAGCATAATAAGCCTTCTTGGTAGTAAAAGGTGATAGAGGCAGGTGCACACTCAAATTACGTTTTTATAGGAAACGTTAGAGGTGTGTGTAACGCGTCTGTATTAGCGCAAGGTGTTTCGCTGTCGTACATTAAGCGCATCAGCTCGAGGCTGGATCGATGTGGACGAGCCAGGATTTGTTTCCAGCTTTATCCAGCGAGCCAAGTTTAGTCCGCAGTGTAGCCTAATGCGTTATACGCCAACACCCACACCTAAAGCTGACCGACACACTTTGTATATTAACACTACGCTATGTATTGTATAACGACGTATACTTGTGAATCGGCTGAATTGAGTCTCAGGTTTAGCTTACATAATATTAAGACCGATAAGCCTTCTACTATTTTTTTTTGTCACGTGAAAACTTCTGAACTAGTGTCTAGAAACTTCACTTTTGATGATAGAGACGTAGGTAAATCAAAATACAGGCAACAATTTATTTTACAATTATTAAGGAATGCTTACCGTACAGTCTAAACAAAATAAACATTCAAATATAATGTCATTTAACATGCAAATATAAAGTAAGCGATCATTTGAAACGTTATAATGATGTATAGTAGATAAAAAACAATAATTAAGTGAACGTTTGTTATTTTAATAAATAGCTTTTTACCAAACAAAAAAAATATATATAAATATAAAATAATATACATTTACGTCATACCGATACAGTAGACGCTAAAATAAAAAAAAATCGATCATGTTTTTGCTAGCAAGAAACGCTACCATGTTATATCTGTCAAAGAGCACTAGGTTTTTCAAAGGCAACAGTCAGTGAGCTACTATAATATCATAAATGATAATACATATAATAGTAATCAATATTTTCCGCGTGTCTCGCGTCACTGTACTTCAACATAGTTTATAAATTGTTATAAATCGTCCGAAAACTAAGTCCCGATACAAATCGATGCAAACAGTAATAAAAATTTATAATCAGATGATAATTGGATATTGTGTGCATCACAGAACATAGCAAACACCAAATGATGATATGATGATGGTATGATGGAATTTCTTTGATAGTTTTCATCATTATTAAATATTTAAAATGTGATTTTCATGAGGCTATCTATAGCACTTCTAATTATTATATATAACAGGCTGAGTTTTTTGGCGAGTGAGTAAATCATTGGATTTGAAATTCATTGTCACCTTTATGTACCTTAAAGATTTCAGATTTAAAAAATGTTGGCAGACAAGTGGCTGGGAACTGTTATACAATGGTCCAAGGTCAGAGGAATCAATATTAGACGCCGACAAGTCTGAATGAGTCAGAAGACGGTGCGCTCCAATCACTTAAAGGATATTTTACTGTAAAATTATTAGGCAAGGTTATTATAAAAAAAAAATCCCTAATCTCAACTAACTTTACATACGTCACCTAACCTAACAACACGACATAACCTAACTGAACCAGATGATCAATTATATTAAATCATTCAATAGACTGAAAAGTGGTTATATATAAGAGGAACCTGCTATGAATCTATTAATCATTCTCGAAATGATACCAGGGTAGTGTTAAAAAGAGCCACATCACAAGCAACGTGATGTATGCCACAAACTCTATTCAAGTTAATGAGTTCACTGAATGCTATTGCAGTACGAAACGAACTAGAAAATCATTCGACTATATATATTTGGGACGAGCAATGTATAAACATATTATAAAATTAACTTACGACGTCTTGTCCACATTACACAGAGTACAGCCGCGTCCATAGTCTCGTAAAAGTCACACAAAAATGACAATGAATATAACTCTATTGTGCTCATTTAAACTTTTTTTCGCTTAAAAATAACTTTGTTTTTCTTTCATTGCTACAATCCAAAATGAGATTACATTCAGTTTGTTGTAACAACAAAATAATGTGATAATCATTGTCTCCGGTGTGTAGAGATATTTTTTATATCAAAAACATCTCGTAAACATAATCTTAACAACTATTTCGTTTTAATTCTAATTAAAACTGAAATAAAATAATTTAAATAAGGGATCCAAATAACAGCATAGAGCTCAGAGTGACTCCATACAATCTGCTGGATGCTTTATCAGACGTCATTAGTCAGTTTCTCGATATTAGAAAGTATATACTTTTCCATTTCAACTAGCAATTTATCCGACTTCAGAATATACTAAAGGCTATAATAAATATACTAAAGGAAAAAAACCGAAAGGTATGTACAATTCACCAAATTGGTTAAAAATATGACCATAAAATTGAGATATATTTTTTTATACTACTTCTCTTTATTGTTTACTCTAAATACTAACAATAATGAGATCTAAGACACATCTCGTCTACACATCTCGATCACGGTTGCTGTAAAGTAACCGAAACGTCGGGATTATGTAGTTTTAAATTAA
>DVQP01001348.1:0-15906 GCA_018231745.1 Danaus eresimus
TTCATCTCGATCTAGTTTATAACGGTTTCATTGTGCTATAAGTACGTTTAATATTCTATTATCAAATATTATTTTAAATTTAAACAACGCTAACCAAAAAGAATGTTAATAATGTATTAGTTTTGTTCAAATGCACGTATAAGATCGTGAGAAAACGAAACGTGTTTAGTATAATCTAAAATATGACCTTTGATAGATTTTGTTAGTTTACTTCTCGTTATAAGACAAAAATTACCACAATGAAAAGTAACTAAAATAGTAAGTTCATACTTAAAAGTTTAAAGGAAACGAAATACACAAACATACATACACTGTATTATCGTTATCTCCTATCTACAAGCGGCTGAATAATGGCAGGTTTGGCATGTTTTAGGAGATATAACATTAAAAGATAACCTGACATATATAATTGTTACGTCACAATGCCTAAATGACAGAAATTGACAATGTATGTAAAATAACAATTATTAGAGAGAATAGTTGTATATGTTGTAAAGATAGGATAAGGTAACAAAGAATGTTTGCTTATCTTTTTCCGAGCCACGAGATTTCCCGACTAAAAACATAAACGGCCAGTCGACAAAAATATATACAAAATTAATTTAGGCCATTGAGGTATGTGACAAAACAAATCAATTGATCGAGCATTTCCAGTATTTCCTAGTCGATTTTAATATAATTTTCTTTTAACAAATAATCAGAAGGCTTCTATTTCTTTTAAAACCCAATCTCATTTTACCCCTCAGACCGTATTTAAGGTAGTTATGAACCGAATCACTAAGCTTTCTCCGAATAATTTAAGCTTCTTGTCTTAGTTGAGGTTAAGTTAAGCTTCGGTTTTGTGAAAATATTACTTCATATAAAAAAATACAAAAGCATGGAAGAACCCGAACAAAAATTTCAAAAGCTAAATGTTGTGTAATCATTCTTATTTCTATAATCAAAATTGTATTTTTAATAGAATATTACAACAGATTTAATCTCAGACGTATTTCAGATAACTCAGATATATATTTTTAATATTTATACCAAGATCTCAAGACGACTTAAAGATATCTCTTTCCACAATCTTGCGACCCAAATTTCACAGTGGGCTTAAAGTCAGCCATCTTTTATAGCCACAAAACATTTAATATTCTTAGCAGCCAAAACGTAAGCCGTCTTGCCTGTAATACATTACTTTTTAATTTATGTTATAATCTGTCTTTTGCATTTATCTCTGACTAAGCTCGAGTTTATTTTATAATTGAAAATATATAGATACATGTGTTATAATATGTGTAACGTGCATATTACATATCAGTGCGTACTAATTAATAAAACTGAAAAGTCTATTTGTAATCACAAAATGACAGCTTTCCTCAGAACACTAAGCTAGGATCTTGAATGTAAAACAGAAAATTTATTTTAAAAATTTAAAGTTCAAACTTAATGTTCTATTTACTTTCTGCTTACACTTGACCTGGAAATGTCTAGAACATGATTTACTATGAAAGTTGTAATACAATGTCTTGGAATAAAACCTCAAAGCTCACTATTTGTTGGAAAGTGAAATTTTATAACCATTTATATTTTTCCGAGTGAAATCTAAACGGAAATTGTGTAAACAATATGCATCTCATGTATTGGTTTTCAAAATATTTAATAGGATTTTTTAGGATTAAACCACTTTATAAATACATTTCGTAATTTTTTTGAAATCTTAACACTGAATACATCGACCTGGCTGTGTCATAAATGTCATATAAATCATGATATTTTTTATATTTATTTAAGTAGATTTTGGTTCCTGCTGATGATTTTATTAACAAAAAGTACTGAGGAAAAATTGACACCGCTGTCACGATTTCATACTGGATGAAAGAATACTTGGAGAGATAAGGGCTTAAAGGCTATCATATGAGCTTACATTTTTCAGTTTCTACTACTTTTCTTTTAGAGAACTAAGAGAAGTTTATTTGATTGGTACTGCTAATTATATGTAGTTGTTACAATCGAGACAATATCCCATACCGGGTCAATGAAACTGGAAAAGGTCTATTAATTATGTTAGTTTACCCATCGTTACATAGATATGAGTTATTATACTAAACTAAAGTTGCAATCATTAATTATCTCGTGAAAACAAGCTTTTATCAATTGTTAAGTAATACAAGAGTATTTTATTATATTTTTTTTTATAAAAAACAAAATTTTCTCCATTTTATTGAAATAACGACGGAAGAAGGTTGAAAGTCAGCATTAAGAACTTTATATATTTTTACAGCGCTTCAGATTTTTTGGCTATCTTACATGTTGTAGAGCAGTTGATAAAAAAGTGAAAAACTTCAGTTATTATGCAGTCATATAGGAACATTCAGAGAATATTTCTTTAGATTACCAACTTGAATAAAAAGATTTAGTGAGTTTAACGTCTTATAACTTTAAAAGTTTACGTGAGAATACTCACCATTGGTATACTATGATAGAAATTAAAAATGAAAACAAGAATACGTAATTTTTTATTTTACATAAAAACCAATTACTTGCATTATTTTTTTAATAAAGAGGTAGGATGATTTAATTCAGTACATTTAATTGAGTAACAGGATCCTCACTGCCACGAATCGTCTTAACTCGCCTCGTTAGGTATTTTATATTTTAAATATATAAAGACTTTCACTTCAAAGACAACCTTATTCTAACCCCTATTCATTACGTGAGGCTGTTCTGTTTCTGACGAAGCCTTAAATGTCAATATTTCGAAAAATTTTAAAAATATATATATTTATTACATTAAATTAAAAACAAAGTTGTTAAGATTGAATACTAATTCATATAATCAAATTGAATATTTTAAAATGTTATTAAATTTAAAAGTCAATAACGAAATTGGATTTTTGTTGAAAGTTTAATTATTTAAACATTTTATATGCCAGACTTATATTTTTGTTATTTTCTTTGTTAACTGCCCGTTACCCATAAAAATAAATGTAGTTTCCATTTGTTAGCCATCCGAAGGAAACATTTTTCTCCCTAAAGCGGCATTTCAGAACCGATCGCACGGAATAGAAGTGCCGCCGGAGAAGGTTACGCTTGCGACCATTTGGCTTAAGAGAAGTTAAAACTTATTTTAGAGATACTCTAAAGAAACAGCGTCTAAATATTACATTTTATTACAAACAATTCAATATCTTTTTAGTTGCTGTAATATAAACCGATTTATGTCAAAATTCACTATAAAAAAAGGTCAATGTTTTTTTGGCTGTTAGAAAACTATTCAAGTGCCAGTTGAATAATTCAATCGTCACTTGGAGAAAAATAACTTCCGTGATGAAATAGGTAATGTGTCATTTAGTTAAATTTAACCCAAAAAAATTAATTGACTATTAACCAGATTGGCACTTAGTTACAATTGTGTCCGAAATACCAAAGCCCCATTTAAACAAAATGCAAAAAACCAACAACATATATAAAATTACATAATATTTTGCATTAGGATTTAAGAAACGTTTTTAAAGACTCCAGTCTTCATAATGAGAACTAAATAAATAACAGCAGCTAGCCAGGTGAGAAGATAACTTTACTTGTGATTTTACTAATCAAAAATAAGCGAATAATAAGCGAATAATATAAGGAATTTACCTTTAGTTAATTAATATGTCAAATGTAACTGTTATTAACAATTATGAGGAGCGTGACAGATTATAATAAATTACGCTTACTAACGCTTCGTCTGACGTGTGAGGGTACGTTTACATACTAATTGCTATTGTGTCACTCTTGTTTGAATTGTTTATAATACGCTATTTAAAATAAACTCAACTCAAACTAATTTAAGAGATAATTTATTTAATGAAAGACGGAATCAAAAATTAATGTTAAATTATTTGTTTCGCTCCGTTAACCTCAAGATTTATTGCAAATGGTGCAAAGCTTAATTTCTCTGGCTATTTTTCTATGACAGTCTTGCAATCTTCGCTAATTGAGTCATCATTTTAAATGTGTCATAAAATGGTCCAAATTTTTTTACTGTGCTTAGTGAAACTAAAAATTACGAGGACACAAATTGCTTTCGACTCTAGTATTAAAGAAATATCGATTCATAATCGATACAAATTAAAAGACTCTTAAAACAGATTCAAAGGCTTGAAGTTAAGAGTAATTGGTGTATTTTTGACTAAAAATAAAGGTGTTATTTTAGTAGTTCCATTCATAGAAAATATGATCTTTTGATACCTTTTATTTCCAGTCCAATATTATTTCAATACTTGTCGTCACATTTTAGCTTTTTATACATTAAACAAGCATCTACTGTATACATTGAATTTGTTAAGGTTTACTATTCCCCTAAGGTAAGACGAAAGTGCTAGTCCTAGTCTCACATTCAAGTCTAAAACAAAGACAAAGTTGGTAATGTAACTTACACTGCAAACTATACATTCTAGTTTGAATGCAGTTTCCTTGGTACATTTTTCTTGAACTATATAAAAGCGGTAAAAAGTTGGAAGACATTATTTTTATTTCATTTCCATAAAATGAGTTAACATTTTACGTTAGCACAGTTACCAATCATCACAGAGAGTCATGCCACTGACCAATTTCAAAGTTTTCTGTATAATTGCAGTTAAAACAAAATGAAGACCCAAATTCTATGTCGCGTTTATCTAGGTACCTACCCTTAAGTACAATTTACATAAACGTGGCAGAACATGCTTGTATATCCGCAATAAAAACTGCTCTCAAAGTCTCCACTTCTTTGAAATAGCTCAATACTTTATGATCGGGACATTATTGATACCTTTGTAAATAAAATAATTTCTGCCGAGGTGGACCAGTCACAAAGCGGAAACCATATTGGTGACCGGATCGCTTTTTACTAGAGATCCATTAACTTGCAAGGTCGGTTTAATTGATGTGATGCGACAGGCAATAAAATACCTTCTCCTTCCTTCCTACATACCCATTAGTGAGTCTTGTAACCAAATATGATCAGGAGGAAACCCAGAAGCAATCGGGGAATCATAACTAAAAAGATGCTTGAAGCAGCGTTAGTTTCAAATAGAGTTGCTAAAGGTAGTTAAAGGAGGCTTTATTGATCGTATTACCAATTAAGGTCCAAAAATTCTGATAGAACCATTCTGGTTCACAGCCAAAGTGGTAAATTCAAAGTTTTATAAGTCTTCACTTTCTACTCCGGCTAAATTTGATGGAATGAGAAAGCAACTTTGATCGATTGTCTTCTTTCAAAATTTCACATATACTCTACATCATGTAATGTAAATAATAGAATGGTATTAATCCTTTCTTGCCAGTTGGGATGAATAGAGTAAAAAGAGAGGTCATGGTCTAGCGTTCTAATTTCATACTTCAGGCCACCTTTGAATAAAGTAATGTCATACTTGTAAGATTGAACACCACCAAAACAAAATTGTCTTCGCCTATAGGAGTCTGTTTTCCTTGACCTTTAGAATGCATCTTATGAAAACAACGACCGCCATAAGTTATTAGATATTGACTTGTCCTCGAACCATAACTTTAGATGAATTATATAGTTCAGTACTAATATAAATGAGGGTAACTTCTTTGTCTCTAGAACATACATCCGATCGTTTCTAGAATATTAAGGATTTATTTGAGCAAGCTCTGAGAACTCTTTGGACGCGGAAATAGCAATAAAAGCATGGAGGTGACCTTAGAAATTGCATGATTTTATTCTACTAACCCCCTTTCAACATTTAATTTCACGCAATTTTTCATTATTATATTTTAAATTTACTTTTAATAATCTTAACAAAGCGATACATTAACTCTTTTTCCATGAGCACGACAAAAAAATTGTGTGCGTTTATATTTCCGTCTTCGTTTAATTCGAGTATTTTCGAAGCAAAAGTAAATAGGCCTTCACTGGGATAGAGCGATTACCACCGCTCATTCCACCTACAACTAAGTAGAATGATACTAGAAAATGAGTAGCACCTAGCACCAGACTATCATATTATAGCAAAATGTCCCAGAAAAATTACTTCCAAAGGATATCATACCAAACCTAACAAAAAGACAGTTGACATTGACAAGAAAAATGAACTCTCTTTGTTATTCTTTGTTTTTATTTCAAGGCTGACATTTTTGTTACGATTGTTTTAAAGTATTCTTACCAGTGAAAAATATTAGTTAACTTTATAATCGGTATCTTAGTAAGAGTATGGTAAAATATACATTTTGAAAGTTACAAAAAATTCATTCCTTGCGACAGCAATTAACTGATATACTTTCCAGTAATGTAAAGTTTTGTCAAGAAACTACAATAAAGTGACCACAAAGTTTAAGGAAAAAGAAATAAGGAAATTAACTTTATGACCCAATTTAAAACCAGATGATAAAATAAATTACTTAGACCGCAGTAAAGTGGAAACGTTCTTTTACGAGAGGAATTGATGCAAGGATAGTGCTTAGTTAATTAAAATGAGCTTAAAATTTGCCAATATTAATTAATTTAGAGAATTTCAAATAGGTCATGAGCCTCACTTAAAAAATTTCTTCATTCATGATACTGATTTACAAGACCCTTCCTAAAAATATAAATTTATTTCACACGCTAAATATCACAACATTATATTGTCTATCATTATAGCTAGTGAACCGCGGTGTTTGTTTGTTTTGATCAATCGATCATTTAAATTGGAATTGGTTTTCACAATTAATTCGTCGTCTGTAATAATGAATGTATCATTTTATTCTGCACTAATAATATGTAAAATTAGAATTAAAATAATTATCATAATAAGAGAACATTTCACTTGCACTGTGGCTTAATTAAACCACACAACATTATTCGAGCTTTAAGTCTCAAACTATTCTAGGGTTCAAATAAACTTATCGCTGAAAATAGCTACGAATTACTCATAATACTTTAATCTCATTCAATATTAAACAGCTCAATACCCTCAATATAAGTAAAGGTCACCTTGTTATATTTATTCACTGAACCTATAATAGCATGAAAAGGATTTTAATTTGAAGATGAAAAAGATATTTGGTTTGATATCACTTAATTTTGTAATATATATTGAACTCACTAGTTATTTACTATTTAAAGTTATTTAGTGGTACGAATTTGTGATTACTTCAAACTTAATCGCACACGATTAATGTGGTTTAACGTATCATTTCCACGTAATTATTCAAATAACTTACTTTAACAGTATAGTGTAAAATATTTTTCATAAAACAGTATCATTAATTTTACATATACCACAATTAATATTAGAAGTGATTAAACTTAAGATCTTCGTAAAATAATTGTTCAACTTAATCTTCAAACTATTTTTAATAATTTTTAAACCGTCCATCTCCACCACTTCAGTTATTGTAAAAATTTAAAAATTAATTATCTAAAAAAACTACCTGACAAAGAAAACACCAACTACAACTTAAGCGAGAATACTCTACAAAAGTAACTTGGTCACAATATTCTATGGCTTCATCTTTTATGACGTTAGGTAGTTAATAACGAGTTTTTATTTTCATTTAGTTGTAGACGACTTTTTCATTACCTTCTAGTTGTTAATATAATTGGCAATTTGAAATAAAGCTTATCAACATACGTTTTTTTACTTTCATCTTTGATTTATATTGCCTTGATTTTTCTATCAATCACGGTCTCAGACAATCGTTTAATTACACGAACATTGACGATACGACTAATCAAATAAACTTAATTCGCACACATAATTATCTTTATATAACTTATTGAGATATTCTAGAAATGATTGTTACCAAAATCAACAGCATTTATTGATATGAATATACTCAAATACTTAAAATAGTAATTACTAAAAATAATAGAAATTGCTTGTTTTTATGTTATATATCTTCAAGTTCTTTTGGACTAGTTCGCTATTATATATTTTTTCAACAGACACAATAATTAAATATGAATCTTTTTATCCTTTATTTTAATTATATATGTATGTACGATCTTAGCGATCTCGGAAGGTGAGCGAACAATAACCCAACAAGGACAGCTAGAAACTTAAACTCGCCAACCAATTTAACCCGAGACTCTATTCACCTTATTTAACCAACGTGTAGCACGGACTATTACAGTTTTTGTGCATTAATTTTGTCTAATGAGGTCTTAGATTTTTGCGAGACATTTAAATGAAACTAAAAAAATTTCGGATTTTTTACGCGATTTTTTTTTATTGATTTAAAAACTACATTATCCCGACGTTTCGGTTACTTTACAGTAGCCGTGATCACGGGCAGACGAGATGTGAGTGTCTAAAGATTTGTTTCATTTAATTTAATGGCCTTATTTAATGGCCTTAAGTCTAAACAAATTATATCGACCAATGATCTTTGTTCTAAGCAATTAAGATAATAAGTATAAAAGAATAGAATCTATCTATGGTAATATATTTTTTTAAATAATTTAAGAGCGAGATCCTGTTCATAGCTCTAATAATAAGAAAACAATTAGATCTAATCTATTTGTATAAAAGGCATTTTAACAACGCAGCAGGAAAAAAAGATTTAAGATTACTTCGTTTTGGCATTGAAACGACCTTTTTTATAAAATACTACCCTCCCACGCTTTGCTTCGGTTGCGTGGGTGAGAAACGGACAACAAAACACAGCATACGTTTTATTTAAGTTTGTTTTTTCAATACTTGTGGGTTTAGAATATTTTTTGTTTTCCCGTTGTCTGTATAGATATAGAGGCTTTTGGGCTTGCCATCGAGGGCACACGCAACAAACAATTGTCCGTGGAAAAGCTATCCACATCCGAATCTAACCCACACGTTTCTAAAGATACGAGTAGACGTTCAGCTTTGTTAATTGTTACTGTGAATGCCAATAAAATTGGAAATTGCAATCTTTTAAATTGAAATGGTGTGTTTGTCGAGACTTTAAGAATTCGAAGAATGAGAAGATCTTCACCTTTGAAAGGTTCCGTTTCAATCGTTGCTTCCGCTATTTCGTTCATTAATTTTTTAAATAAAAGTCGTGTTCCGTTGCAGAGTTTTCATTTTGGCTGGTCAATGGCGCGCTAAGGGATATATTAGTATCGTGAAAAATAAACATGAACAGTCCTTGAAGCGTATTACATATCGTGTCAAAATTTCAGCTGAATTGAGCAGAACATTTTGAGTTTTTGAAGCATACGCAATCCAACGTACCATATTTAAATATCTAGAATGTATATAAAAATTAAGATATATTAATCATCACAAAACAAATTCTTGATCTTATTTCAGAATAAGTAAAAACTATAACATACTTTTTTACATTCGTATTCTATTTATTGTGGATTTTGAGTTGTACTATAAAATTAATGTTGTTTCGCCGAAATATTGTATATCACCTATCAAAAGCCAAATGATGCAAGTTTTTATATAAATGCAATAGTCACGTTTATTGAACTGCGAAAGTATCTGATTTATGTGAGTTATTTTAATTAAAATAGAAGTTGCACAAAACAAAGACGTAACATCGTGTAGCTTGAACTTTAATATACAAGCGTGTTCACTGGACGTGAAGTCAATTATCGGAGCGTATTTGTATTGCATGAGAATATTAATTAGTAGAGATAATATAAAGTTCAATGACGTGAAGACTCCAACTATGACCCATTTCACTATCTCTATTTTGTTCTATATTATGCATCTTAAAGAAAACTCAAGGAGACAGTCCGTATTGCAGGAAAAACATTATTTACATTTCATATAACAATCATAAATTCTTTATTACTCGAAAGCCTTAACTTCTCTTTCTTCTCTTTAATTTTTAATTGTTATACTAAGATATAAACAATAAAGGCCTAATTTCAAATCATTAACAAAATCTTTTTCTGTCACTAAAGGTCGTACGAACTCGGTTTCACAACTTCGCTTTACTAGCTTTATATAAAAAAATCATTGACATATATTTTGTTCCACGTATGTATGGAACAGAACTATTCTAATTATAACATTTAAAAAAAATATTGCATTTTAATTTGATAATTATAAACTAACTAACTAAATTTGAATTACATTTACTAACTAACTAAAATTGAATTACATTTTTAAGATAGCAATCTTTTTGTTGGTAGTTTACAATTTGTTTCTATGAAAACCTAATACTTGGCAGATAAGATAGTGGATAACGGATATGAAGCGGAGATGGGTCGGTTTCCTCAATATCGGAAACTAAGCAGAAAATATGAAGTTTAGCTCTCAGAAGCCGGGGAAGGTGTTCCAATGACGGAGACGGCTATCACATAAATAATAAACCGTTGAAAGTCGTGATGTAATGGAAACATGTTGGATGTAAAACACATATAATAAATTAAGTCAATTCATTGAAACTCTTTTTATATATATCATTTTATATTCATTTAAAAATTTTGTACAGTAATCGAAATGACAATAAATAAAAATCGATAAAATCATAATGTTCTGAAAGGCAACTATATGTTTTAAGCAGATGTCTTAATATTATCATCATATTTTCAGTTCACGAGGCTTCTTCCAAGACACTTCATGTATAACATTTTGTCTTTAGACTGTTATTTGAACTGTGTACTAAAATAAATGTATTATAATTGCGAGGGCCATGGAAATTAATTGTCAAAGGACAGATTATTCACAAAGAAATTCCTGTAATTCTAGCAATATTATAAAAAGCAAACAAGATACTTTGAACACCCGGAAAGATGTTTGACGTGCCTTCTTAGGGAAATTTAACATTGATAAAATAATTGACTTAGAAAGAAGCTGTTAACAGTATAAGAAAAAAGAGCCTTTTGTTATCACATCCAATCAATAAATAATATTTTGAACACTCAGTTGTTATTGTTTACAACTGCTTATAAATGGCTAGATTTATTTATCTTACTATAATAATAGTATTTAATTTTATTATATATCTATGGAGTCATATATTATATTCCGGATGCTCTAGTTTATTACTTGAGATCAAACCCAATGAAATCTCAAGTCACTGTAATTGGAGTCTGCCTGATAGCAAGAATCGCTTGGTGTAATATTCGTCTTGTTGTCTACAAGCACGAAGCTTTACAATTTTGTCTTTCTGTTAAAAATCCAGGTATATACTTAGATCTCACCTTATTTTGGTCTGTCAAATTTACTAAAAATAGTAGAATAATCTTTGAAGTCATTAGGAAGATTTTTATTTAAGAGTAAGTCTTTTCTTACATATGCCACAAGAATTACCTATATTTGGAAATTCTCTACTTTCAGTAATAGAATATGCTGAAAAAACTACATTTATTTGAAAAAGCAAACATTAATAAACTTAAGTGTCTTCAAATCATCATCAATGCAAATATATTTACAGTGTCTGGCAAATATTAATTATACGGAACGTGAGCACTGTTAATATTATTTCCTAAAACACGTTGGAAACAGAGCTCGGACTCTAAGCAAAGTCAATACAAGTATTACTTACCTCCAGCACCCTCTACCTGAGAACTGACCGTCGGTATAAGCTAGCAGATATGTTTAAGTTTACTGTTGACATTAATACTAGCCTATATATGTTTTGTCCATCGGAAAATAAGTCACGTCTTACGGCCCTGGGATCTTTGACTATAAAATGCAGTGACACATACGTTAGATTTGGATAAAAACAATATTGTTTTTGAATAAAAATTTCGAATAAAAATATTCGAAAGCGTTGAACCACCTTTCAGACTATACTTTATATGTATATCAGTTTTCAAATAAGCTATATTACGGTATAGCAAAAGAATTATAAAAAGTATTCACTAAAAAAATACTCAGGAGCTTATTCGCTATAAACTTATTTTTCCATTTAAGTTATTCAGAATATTTTTTGTGATATTAAATCCAGTGTCTCTTTTATATCATAATAAATAAAAACTTCACAGAATTCTCAATCTTATATTCAATAACGCTCTGAAACAGAAATTGAAAAATGTTATTGACTTTAATAACTCAGTTCATTATCTTTATAAACATACGAAGTTGATATATTTGCCAAATGTACAGTGAATTTTGTTGACTTTCGTTTTATCACTAAATATAAAATAAAACTAAACAAAATAATGAACACGATTCAAAAACAAATATAATAAATACGGAGACTATGAGTTAAAGGGTTTGTATTAGAATTAGATTAACAAAGCTTTCATATTAGGGCCACATTTATTTCGGGTAGTTTAGGGAGCAGGGAACTCTACCCTCCGGGAGATAACCTTTTAATTTGGCCACGGGGGGCTTCTACGTAATTTTCTATCAACATACCGACATAACATTTCACAGCACCATCAAAACACTATTGTTATATATATTCCTTTTTTACTGTAACGCCGTCAGAATCATATTATTTTATGAAATAACCGAATACTTAATGATCAAATCTTACTAAAAGGAACGTTATTTACATATATTTAAAGGATAACATCAAACATCATTTCCTTCTATAAATAAAACCGCTATTTATAAGTTCCTTTAGAACATTCACAAGGCAATACCGACAATTTTAATACCTTTTCTTATCCGTTGTTCTGTAATTACGACATTGTATTTTATCATAAGTATCCGGCAGACAAAAGACACCATAAAAGCTAGACGGACGATCGAAGCTTGGTTCTAATAAAATAAATAATAAAACTTATAATACTGTATGAAACTTTACCGTCTCGATGTTTTGATAACGAAAACGTTAAATATCCGCTCATTAAACATTCAAGACGCGTATTCAAAAACTTAGTTATTGTTCAATTGGAAACACTTCATTTATGTAGCAATTTCAAACTCGAATTGCTAATTACCAAGTTTGATCTTGTTACTTTTCTTTACTCGCTTAGATACTCATATAGACGAAGTTAGAAAGATGAATCTCCGTTTCTGGATTTAACTCCTAACTCTTTTTAAATTTTCCTAAGTCACGTAACTACGACAAATTATAAATCCCTAACCTGGTTTGTGAAGGGCGATTATGACCAAATAAAATGTTTATTTGTTCACATTAACAAATATCTCTGTTTAATTATCTTTATATATATTTGCAAACATTACAATATGCATGAGCTAACACCTCTGCGAAAGCCATCGGCCGCTATGTCGGTGTAACAATATGCATGGCCTCAACCTACTAATATTTTATTCGAAATCACTTTGCTCATCAAACTTTTTACACAAAGAAAATAAAACATCAAAGATTATTACAGTTCATTTCACTTTTATGTTTTTTTAAATGGTGTACATTCAATGAAAACCTTTTTCCCTTGAATGCTAAAGTTAATCTAATGTTTGCTACAAGGTTTCTTCAAATCGACTTTCTCAATTCTTTCCTCGACACATTATTCCCTTGAGTAACTTTATACCTCCGTTGACCTTTTTGCAGGATTTGGACTTTTTAATCTTCGGTGAGAATCGGTAACATGTTTTCCGAGTATTTTTTAGGACGTCTTTGGCATAGCTTAAATTTTCATTCTCAAATCTGCTCATATTTTAGTTGATACTATATGTTTAATGCGTATTTTCAACCGATTTAAAAAATAAAGTTATTAGTGAATCTGTATTATTTTATGTTTGTAGCCAAATAACTTTTGACTAGGTGAAGCGATTTTAATTATTTTTTTTACTTTGAAAGCACCGTTTCAATTTGATCCAGTTCGGACATTGGCGCCCATAAGATATCCATATATGTCATTCTACAATTACCATTATGTGTGCGACAAATGAACGACGCTGTGAAAGGTGATTAGATATTAATAAATTGTATATAATTATTGTATAAATGTATTAGATCATTGCAATGTGAATTTAAATAATGCTCGTTTATCCACATAGGTGTTCTGTCAATTCTTGAGCATTAACTTAAAAAAATTTAAGAGATTGGGTTAAGAGATAAGTTAGTAAATACTATTTAATTTTAAAATTAGTTTGTGCTCTCTTGTTCTTATGTTGTTTTTTGAAGTAGATTTTTTTTACCTAAAAAATAATTTTATTTACACAGAGTTCATTTTTCTGAAACGATTTCTGGAGGTTACGGTTATTTAAATTATGATGTTGGACAATATTCTATAATCCAAAAATAAAGTAAAAATCAAGTTAAGAAAACTATCAACCATTTTTAAACGTAACATAATCTTTTTTGTAACAATATCAAAGTCATTACAAACCAATAACTTCCAAAATAACAAATTGCTCGCTCAAACCTTACGCCGTAAGCCCAGCGTATGAAAAAGCTGTCATTTAATAAAAAAAGGATAGCCTTTTCATAACAGCGTGAAAAGATTTTTCTTAACAAGGTTTTATTAAAACGATTAATTTGGAAGAATATTATGGCCAATTACAACTGAGCGAGGTTAATATTCTCATGAATAATATGAAATCAAAGTTTATCCGCTCGACTGCAGCCGGCAGCTGTAAATCAATCAGCTGGTTCGTAGAAGGTTTCCAGACTGATGAGATTTATGGGCGATATCATTGGTAAAACAAGACGCAGCATATTCCGATAACAGATTTACAAACTCAAACCTTTCGCTTCGTCATACTCATGTAATGTCTGAACAAATATATGTACAAATTTCCTTTGTAATTTATACTTATACTAGCGGTATAAATATGTTAGTTAGTTTTAATTAATATATAATACCATCGTTTGGTGGTCTTAAGTCCTGTCTGGGTGTTTTCACCATTTCTAAATATAGATTGAAGAAATGAAAACGAATTGTTGTTGTATATTAATTTAATATAAAATTCTCAGTATTTTAGATTCATGATTTTATCGATAGAGTTGTGTAGAAAAAAATTAATTTGGACAACATTTAATATTTCTCTCTTTCCATATTTTAATTTTAAACAAACAAGTCTTTTTGTTTAAATATGAAACCAGTGTAATAAATTCCAGAGGATGGTCTCAAAAAGTTATATATGTATAAAGTTATTATAAAAAACCTTTCATTAATCTAATTGAGGAGACTATGAAGTCAGAAATCTGCTTAAAAATTCCCTGATTACGTATCCTTACCCTGATTGAATAACGTCTTCTCATATCATAATCTCGTCTTGCTTCGCTTTGACTAGACTTTGGTTATACGACTTGTTCACCTTTATCTTAGCTGTGTTATACCTTTGCAGTATTTAAATTAGCTGGTTTAAAATTTGGTAAGTATTAATAAAGCTTTATTAAATTGAGATATAACGACGTCTTACATTGACATTAATCTCATTTAAGGAAACTTATCTTTCTTTTAACAACTACAAATGTCAAGATATGTTAGCTTTGAGGAGGATGATATATAGGAAAAGACAGTTTGCAAATCTGACACAAGTCTACTGTTAGATCATAAGTATATGTACCTCTCCGGTATTCTATATTCCCGTATTTGTCATTCTTCATATCACTGGTCTGTTATCTGTACTACATACAAATATATAAAATTGGAGTGTCCGTTTGTAATATTCCAAAAACTGTTTTTTACTACATGCATATGAATATGTAAACACCAAAATTACATTTTTTACAATTTTAATCTGTCTGTTTGTTCCAGCTAATCTCTGAAATGACTGGACCGATTTTTACGGGACTTTTATCGGCAGCTAATGCAATAAGGAGTAACTTAGAGTATTTTTTTATCAAGATATGGAGCTTAAAAATTTATTATTGTTTCTTACGCAGACCGAGTCACGGGTAACAGCTAGTAAAAAAAAATTAACAACTAGTTCATTGATTTTAACAATTCATCATACTACCTTTTAGATAGAAACGAGCGTATTGTACAATAATTCAACAAACAACCTACTATTAAGGTGCTCCTAACTAACGCGCGTTAACCGCTCACCTCCGCTGTCCAAGCTCCTCTCCCTTCCCAACCAAATTTGAAAAGAACCTACTAGGGCTGCCTTCGACGCACGTTCCAAGAATGAATTGATGTGAGTTCTG
>DVQP01001349.1:0-15893 GCA_018231745.1 Danaus eresimus
CCGCCGTCCCGCTGTACGGCTTTCCAACTCTGATTTAAGATAAAAAACAAACAAGAACAAACTAGCACATAAAGTTGATAAATATATTGAAGATGTCACAGTACGTACAAGTCTCGCGATAACTTTATGGTCTACATAATGTTGTAGGTTTATTAATATTCTTCAATATACATATACGTGTGTATAACGTTTTCTTCAATGCGACTCTATTGGCTATCCTTACAAGTCAATTGTAACGATTTGTATGCGTGAGTGTATACAAGGTGAGTTCCAAAGGACCTCACACGACAAACTAGCCTGCATAGTATCTTAGGCATTTTATCTAAATCATCGTGATCCGTGATAGCCAACTGTGAACGATCGTAAGTTCAAACGGATGCTTAGTGTGAAATTGTACTACTATGGTATATACAAACATACACATTTTTCATTAAAAATATATGCCCTACTTCATACTTGCTTACTGAGTATGAATATTAATTTTATTAAAAATATATTTCTTTGTTTATTTTTTTCAAGGATGTTGACGTTATTAACTTTAAGGCTAATCATTTTCACTTTAAGAATTTTCCATTATTTTCTAACCAATATCTCTTACTTGAGTTTTTCATTATTATACCAACTACCTTACAAATAAAATAAACTTTAAGTATTTTGTTAAAACTATATTTTTAACGAATGACAAATCTTTAAATATTCTAATAGTTCAGACAGGCTATATTTATCAACAATTGCTAGTTGTGTTCCAAAAGACAATGGCGTTTTTGAAATGTAGAACATGTAACCTTCGCAATCAAAAATGATTTGATATTAACTGCAATTACTATTAGGAAAAGCCAATAAATATGGGGGCGATAATTGCTCTAACATGAATATCAAACAACTGAGACACTTGATACAATATTAAAGGTTACGTCACTGTCCCAATACATCCGCCAAATTAAGTAATGAATAATATATTAATTAATAATAAACATATAATGTGATCAAATAAAGTATAAAGATTTCTTGGTGCTATTCTTTTCTTGTCTTGTTTACTTCTTGAATACTCAAATATTCAAATAAATTAAAAATTATATAAAGAATTTATTTCATCTGTTTAATTTTCGGCTTTGTTGACAAATGTCTTTTATTTGTTTTAATATTTATATAACCAAATCGTTTGGGTACGTGACGTCCGCTTCGATTTTTTAAAAAGGCCGTAGCTTAAAATATTCCTCATTGATTTTTGTGACTTACTCGTGCTTTAAAATGTAAATATTTGGTTTGATTGAAGTTTCCAAACTAAAATGTATGTGCGTACGTACTTTGAACATTTTACTCTAGTATTTTTTGTAAAGAATCTTTCCTTCCTAGATAAATATTTTTTCGTTAATTCCATTTTAAAATTCAAAAGTTAACGAGAAATTGTAACGATGTTATTATTATTGAAATAGTAAAAAATTGAGATAACTTAACTGTAGAAAAACTATTTAAAATTCGTAACAAATTTATTAATTCCGTTATACTGAAAACCAGTAATGGAAAAGGTCATTATAAATAATCGTATGGCATTGACACACTGTGTTTATTCAATGGCAGAGCTAATTTATATACATTATAGAAAAATAGATTTATTTTCAAAAACATTTGTATTAGGTATGCTCTTTGCATAAGGAAGTAGGTTTCGCCTCAGTAAATAAAGGCCAAAATAACTTCACCTCTAGAAGAAATGTATTATTCAAAAGGTAAAATGCTAAAAAAAGATACGGTATTGTAAAAGTTTACATAACATATTCACTGGTTATTTTGAATGCATTTGTGTATCCATAAAAAAGAATATTAAATGAATATGTTGTATAATAAAATATTATTTTTTGGTTCCGTTTTTTTTTATTTAATTTTTTTTTACTGACAACATTACCATGAAAATATCATAATGAACTGTCTTTCTATCGATCACCAATGGCTACGATCGTCATTTATCTTCAGGAACAAAAATCAAGCAAGTGAATAAGATAAAAAACTTCGAAAGACTAGACGTATTGTCCTAAATGTCGGAAGCTATTTTTATCGACTCTTATCACTTGAGCCGTTCGACTCAACTCATAAATATCTCATTACATCCCAGTAAATACTATTACTAAACAAAAAGAGTTTTGGAAAAATAAATAAATAAACTTCACAAACTTAACTAAAACACGAATAGGAGCTTTTTTTAAATCATATTATTAATTCAATAAAGTTGAATTCTCGAAATGTATATAAAGTAAATCTGCCTGTAATTAACATTATTGTTAAAGCTTAAGATGGTTTTATATCAAACGGTATTACATAATGATTTTTATTTGAAGTGTCATAAAGCACATACTATTACGCGCCATTGAATTGAGTGCCAATCTAACTGTGATTCAAGCTAATGTTAAGAGAAAATATATAAAATTCATATTCTAGTAATGATGTAATACTTATATAATAAGTATATATAAACATAAATTTCTCTGAATTGATTTTTACATTCTAACACAATTGAACAATTTACTTACCTATGCTGCAGTCCGCCAGATTAAAAATAAATAGTAAAATAAAGGAAAGTCAATGTTTTATAGATACAAACAAATATAACTGAATTGTTAAGTTAAAAATACCGAAAATCGGTTATCACAATCTCTTTGATGTGCATGTATTAAGTCCGTTTAGCTATTGAGACATACTCGATCATATGAAATCTGTGAACGTACAGAGGGTTCGAGATCAATGGAACCTGAAACGGCGGGAAAACAATGCATGTAATCACGAGAGAGAGTTACACGGCATTCTTCCGGCCCATTAGCATTGAATAGCGGCGCGTGCGCATGGCGCGCGTATCATTGTCGCGTCCCCAAACCCACACTGGATCAATCCGCTAGCAAAGCTCGTCGTATTATTGTTCTCGATTAAATGCAATGACCACATTTAAAACTTTTCATTCCCGTATCGACAAAGCCGCATACTTTAAGGTCAAAGGCGTGAAAGAACGATTGCATGTCATTAGGTACATGGTTCTGAATGCTTTAACTTTTTCCTGTGACGAAATTTAATCGGACACGCATGCAAGCCGCATTGATTTCTTTATATGTATTGTACTTATATACCGATATTGTTAAATAAAGATATTATCTAATACGGCTATTGAAATTTCGTAGCGATAAAAATATAAACCTATTGGTTAGACGTCTGATATACTATATGTCAAGTGTTTTAAACTATACCTATAACTTACCGGTAGTTCAAGGTAGTCGCCGATAGTGTACTTCGCAGCACCTCTACGGATGTCCGCTAGGGCTGCAAAATGCTCATCTCGTTTCATCTTCCTACGCAGCAAAGCTTTTGCATACGGATATGCAGCTAAGTATTCACTATAAGCGTCTAACAGTTCACCCATAAAAAGCTGTTTCAATAAAATTGAACTTTCATTTGTATCACTTTCCGCGGGTGGAGGTGGCAGATCACGGCATTTTAGAGATTCGGGTAAGATTTTTGGAATAAAAGAACTGACACCACTCGTTGATTCACATGAAGTATATGCACCGGTTGAATCACTTGACCCGCACTTCGAGAAAGGGAATGCTGACGATGTTCCGCTTTTCTCGCTACTAGCAGAACTCTGTCGTGTTGTACTCGATTTTTCAAAATAGTCTGGATAATGCGGTTCTGATTGACACTCAGTGGAAGGTGATGACTCTTCTGCTGAAATATTTTTGTAAACGGTATTTTTAATACAATCGTACAAATCTTCAATCGACTCATACGGCGTCATACTCCCACAAGACTCTTCCTCATTATTCTGCAGAGTCTCATAGATCTCTTCATTTCTCCTTTTAGCTACAGGAGTTATAGCAGATTCAGAGCGACTACGTTTCACGTTTGGTATTTGATCATATCCAAAGTCTGCAGGATTTAAAAAGTCCCAACTGACATTAGACCAAACATTTTCCGTAATATCTGCTGATATTCTATGATCCGTGCAACACTGTCCACCACTTCTTATCTGTACTGTTGTTACGTTATCATTACTTTCGACAACAGAAGCTTCAGTTGCTGTTTCAAAGTTATCGACAGGTATTTCAACGACCATTTTACGAAATGATGAACATATCGATGAAGCAGTGGAATGGTTGTCATCGTCTATTTTACCACCCATAAGTTGTTCTTCATTACTTTCTGTTGGTGTAACTGAAGATAAGTCTAAATCGTGTTGTGACAAAATACCTTCTTTTATAAGTTCAGACAAGATGCTTTTCGATTCCTCCTCCATAGGAGCTTTAGTTTCATGAGTGAACAGGTCATCAGATTCTCTTTCCTTGTTATGAAGCAAACCCGAGTCTATATATTTTCGCATGCGTTGAGTCAGAGCGTCACTTGCTTCCGACACAGACTCGAGATAATAGAATAGTAAATGATACTCCTCTTTGCTTATCACAGCAGCCCGGAGCAAAGGTTTTCCATATAGTTCTAATGCGGAAAATAATGTCGTAGCTGAAAAAAAAAAGTTATACAATTTATTTTCTAATGTGCTTCAATTTCATCTACTAAACATATCATTTAAACGATATAAGTGATAGTTAACATCGATTTAGATAATTTAAATAGTGTAAATTGATTTCCTAGTCATTCAGAATATTTTACATGACAAAGTTATTTATGTAAACAGTAAAATGCTGAAAATTTTTCAAATATTAATCATCCTTTGATTCTATTTATTTATTTTTTTTACCTTTGAGATTAAGTGCGTCAATGATTTATGTATGTTTTATAATACATAATTATAAAAAACGAAATTTAAGACTTCAGTCTTAAACAATTCTCTATTTTTTAAGACCCAAACGAAAGAAAATATCGCGTTTGAAAATTAAACTGAATACAGATTGTATCTTCAAAGACAAAGTTATTTTAAAAACCAAATAACTATTAAGCTGAACTCTCTTATTTATACCATAATAGTTTATTGTAAAACTTATAAACGAATTGGCTTATACTACATAAAGGGTATCACATGCGGAAATGATCAGGTTGCTTCAAAGGTTATAAATTATACCTGAACTACCCATACAAAAATATAAACAACCGGGTTATAAAAACATTGCTATATGAGATACAAAACTAATATTTTTATATATATTACTGCCTCTAGACGAATTTGAAAGAATTATATTCAAGTAGTACCTATACTTACATATATTAACGTATTAACTAAACAGTTGCTATGAAGATAAGTATGTTGTTTAGAAGAGCAAGAGTTACGGATGAAATTCTATTGAAAATAAAAACCTCTTTAAAACGAAAACTTGAAATGTCTCTAGCGATAATTTTATACATTTTATATAACTACATTTTGTATAGTAGTAAATTATTTTATTACATAAAAGACACTTGTACAAAACGTATATAGTGACTCTTCAATTTACTTTATTCTTTGTAAGATTTGTTTATATTTAGTCTTTATAAAAGTACAGTCCTAATCATTATGAGCGTCACGATGATTGCGATAGGTTTGCATACAAGTTGTTTCTGCGAAAGATTACCGGACAATGGTATATGCGTACACAGCCTAACCGCTTTCTACAAACATAGTTTGCCATCGGAATACAAAACTCACGAATGGTAAGAGCAAACTACAGAAAGCGTAGATAACAAGACATTTGTACTATTTATTAATTTGCGTATAACTGTTTGTGTTTTTATACATGTTATAATTATGTAGACAAATGGGCATTATGGTATCAAGATTATAATTTTGCTAGATGTAATTAATTCTTAGAACATACGTAATCTTTCTAAAACATCTAACGGTCGGACTTAAATGTTTATGACGCTTGCTTCATTAGTTATGTACACAGATAACTATTTCAACGGAGATAATTAATTAACAGTCAGACAGCCTTTCTAATAGATGCCATAAAATTATAAAACTGAGAGTGAAAATTTTAATTTATACATCAAATAGGTGTATACTTACAATAAAGCTTTTCCCAAGCAAGAAAAACTTCGAGATCATTCCCATCCCATTGCGTTGGTTCGTTTTCTATGACCAGGACTTCACCTTCTAAAGACATAGCATTAGCTCGAGGCTCCACCGGTGCTTTTGAACCTCCGAGAAACAGTAGTGCTGTTGGTGGTGGTATAATAGCTTCTGGAGGCGGCAGAGGATCTGATAACGGTAAAGCCAAAGGCGCGGATAAAGGTCCAGTTGGGAGACCGGCCAAAACGAACCCAGCCTCCTGTAATGCCTCGCAGATAACTTCCGCTACAGTACTGTTGCCCCATACTGTTACCTGCAATAGAAAAAGTTGTTAAGTCCCGTTTCATCGACGTCTAGTTCTCCCATTCTAAGCTAAATGACATAATTAATCGAAACAATTTCAAATATATCACTAATATTGATATAAATGCAATTTTTGTGATCCTTATCGCACTAGGTATTTAGAACAATAATATAAGTTAAATAAGAAATATCATTCTTATTTAAATATGTCAAATAGTAATGATATTGACAGATTTATAATATTTTTCCAATTTACATATTCATTTATCAAACGTCTATCAAGTACGTATTCGTTATATAGGACAATGGTTGTAAAATATATATCCATCTATGTAGCAAGAAGTTTGTATATCCTAAATATTTTTGTTTATATTCATAATTTTCTAAACACACCTTAATAATTCTTTAGAGTTTATCGCTACAGATAATTTATCGTATACGATTATACCTAACATATCTTATAAACGAATAGACAGATTTTATTTAAATGATGACGTTGTTCTGTTTGAGAATTCTAGAAACTAATCTACTCCGGGCATCAGCAGTCGACACAAAAAACAAAAGTGTGGCCACTGGAGATATCTGTAATTTTTTCTCCGAATTTGTAACCGTTAAATTGTTTAACAGCCTCGCAATCTGTTCAAAATATACTTAGCGCAGCAAACAATGGCGTGCTTAATTTAAATGGTATCTGCATAATTTGCATTATAATTTACATTCCTGAATACCTATCAATAGGTCAAACTTAAAGGATTACTGTCGGTGTCCGATGTATACATTTTATTCAGACTCAATTAATTAATGTCCGTTTCGTATTCTTTTTCGTTCATTTATATATAAAAAAAACAGTAATACAATCAAACAAGAATTCAGTTTAAACTTCGCAACATGGAGCGCTGTATCGATAAAGGTAATAAATGCGAAGGATCGTATAACATGTTTATATATAACATGTAAATGCAAGTCGAAGGCCTTGACTGGTTCATGGAGTTTTTACCGTCCCTAATGACGTCACGCCGAAGTTATGCCGCACGCGCACTCCCCGCGCGCATCTGCCGCCCAAAACGAACCTACAGGATAATGCGTTGATATATCTTGGAGAGAAAAAAAAATTAAAAGCAACTCCGTCCAACAAGAGGCAGTCACTTTTAAGGCAAACGCGTTTCGATATTAAGGAACGCTAAGGTTTATGTCGTCTTATTTTTGTTGAGTCAAATTATTCTTTTATAAATTTTCCGGTTGCTGGACACGCTGCTTACGATAAACGTGAAACATATCTGTGCAATAGCTTATGAAACTCGAAGTTAGAAAAATTACGGAACTTAGAGTATTTAAACATAATATATGGATGCATAGTAACAGCAACTTGGAGTATTTTTGTTTTATTATAGATCTTTATGTTTGGCTTTGTTCTAGCGTAGACTACCATAAACAACTTTAAGGATGAAAAACGAGAAATAGGAGTGTTAATAAAAGGAAGGCTCTAAAGACGAATCCATCACAAAAAAAAGTATAAAAAGCTTAAAAAAATTAAGACTATTAAGGCTGTCGGACGGTGGTTAAGTGTAGGCTCAAATTTCATGGCGATTACAAAGCTGTTTTTGAGTCAATGGATAAGAGGATTTGGTGGATTAGGATTTTATTATTTTGTGAAATAATGCGCTACTAGATAAAAAGAAAACAAAACCGAATTATAAATATTATAATATAGTACATATACTATTATATGTACATAAAAATATCATAAGTACTTTCTTCAAGTGGTTAAAAAAATGTTAAATTTAAATAAATAAATTTGTTTTTTTTCAGCAATGAAAACGAACATATCATTGGTATTGGATATATCATATATAATAAATCATAAGAAAAAAAGATACAATAACGCGCCTCATATTTTATTCTCATAAATATTTTATCTTTTCAGGCCTCAAAACATGTGTGAAGGTTAATGAACTTGTAATTCAGTTCCAATAAGCACGTACAACAGAACAGTCAATTTCGGATGTTTAGATAAACGTAAGTGTCAAGTGTCTTACGTTGATTTATTGACTGTTGTGACAAGAAAAATGAAATTCTTGCATACGTTAGTGAACTACTACATAAACATGATTGTCTATTTGAAAATTGTTTTTAAATATGCGCCATCTAGGAAAAGGGCAGCACATTAAAATAAAGCGCCATCTAGTGTCATTCTCAATTGTAAATTCAATACGACGGTTCAGCAAGCTTATAGCTGTTTGAACATCTGAACAGATGGCGCTGGTGAATTCTTTTAATATAATGTAAAATATTAAAAAAATGGTTAATGGCTTCTGTTCAATCGTTTGTGCTTTGCGTTATTAAAAAAATGTATGTAGTTAGCATTATATTAAGTAAGAAATTAAAAAAAAAAAACTAATTTTAATTGCGATTTCTATAAAAATATATTATTATTTTCTTCTTGATAACTTTTTTACATCTGCTAATTTTATTGAGTTATTTAATTGGTTGGCATGTAGCAATAAAGTAAGGTATCAATGCAGTGTTTAAAAGAAAGTGTCAATTAAAAAAAGATTTCTAATTAGTTGCCGTAAGAAAAGAAAACTAATGACTATTTGTTTGCTCTATGACACTTTTCTATTAATATGATGATACGTAATTCGTCGAAGATGAGAAGACTTTCCTAATGTAACGTCTAGTGAAGAATAACTACAGTACCCATCTGTCAGTGTTCAACAATGAAGCAGCCCTTCGGTAAAATTTGAATTTGAACCGAGTAAAATCTGTTGTAGGTAATTGAAATATGAACTCAGCGATATTTCGAAAGTCGCTGACCTCTAGAAGTAATATATATGGTCGCCTACAGTATCCTCTGAATGCCATTCGACGGATATGTCAGCATTTCGATATTATCCTTTATAAATTTTACATATTGTTAAACAGAATTCACATCGTGGATCCAATACTAATTTATGGCAGACATTATCAAACATTATTATAAAAATTTTACAACCTGCATCGAATACTTACAATGTTCACTGAATAGAAATGTACCTATTGATTTCTGAATCGTATTTTTAAGGGTATTTCAACACTATAAACTTTAGGTGACTATGACTAGCTAATGTTTTATAATAAACAATAATAATGGATATTTAAAACACGTGTAACATGTTATCTGGAAACTAAGGTGAGTCTGGAAGTTCTCTATGTGTAACACTGCTTAGGAATAAGGAAAAGTCCAAACAGTTATAAAAACAGGTTGACTATAATGTAATTCAGCCAAGCCCATTTAACGGAAGCAAGTCGCATACGATACAAATTACAACACCGCGTACTATATAAGTAAATGTCATGTCAAACTACCGAGAGCTTACAGAATAGTATCCGTCACAGACGGCTTAATATCCTAGTTATTTTTTTAATAACCTAATGACTAAAATAAATATTGATTCAATGAAAGTGTTCTCTATTCTCTAACGCTCTCTTAATTTATTACGAATAAAAATGTACATACAAAAAATTAACTAGTATAATTATTATTATGTAATAAGAATGTTCAACTCATCCGTTTATAATATTAAATACGAGACAAGTCGATTAATATTAACATCATACCCGGTAAAATAATTAACGAATTATCTTGTACATTTTCTGAGTATAGATTAACTTAATTTGAAATTCGCTGAACAAGCTAACGGTGACGTGTTTCTCTCAGTTTAATATATCAAGCAAAATTGATTGACCGAAGAATTTTATCGTAGCTATATGTTATTTAAAATATAACATAAAATAGTCTAAATATGGTCGGTGGACCAAAATACCAGCAGGAAAACTATCTAATGGAAAATAAACTGTCTCTTATAATTTTCAATGAGTAAGGAAAGATCGTACTCAACTGTTTTTCCTTAAAGCATCAATATTAAAGAAAACTATAGCCATATACTATAACACCTTATAACTTACGATGGACTTATATCTAACTATCTTACCCAGAAGTTTTCTTACAAACTTATTTTTTATATTTATTCAATATTCCTTATTTAATATTTATTATTATAAATATTCCTAGTATATATTTTTTTGCTACATATATCTGTTGGATTCTTGGATTTTTGCATTTTTAAGCTCTTACGCATACCTTCTAATGTTACCTGTACGTAACATCTGCAATCTTTATTATTTAATTATTCAGAATGATACAATAGACGACTGTCATTGCATTGCATAATATTATATTGTCGTATACATCTTTGTTAACTCTGGAAGTTACAATGAGATAAATTTACAATTAGTAAACAACGAGGCTGTTATCGACATAATATTATATATTTTTTTATTTTATTTTAATGTCGTTGGTTGTTTTAAATATGGCCTTCATCCGAGCAAGGACATGCACAGTATATTCTGCCAGTGTCGTGTAGACTGGAGACACGATCTGGGATTGACTTGTGAATGCAATAAAATTTACTTTTAATGTCGTTGTTATAGTGTGTTGTCTAAAAAATATAATAGTGACGACAATTTTAATGTTAAACAAACGTTTGCAAGAAGAATTTATATTATTTATAAAACCTTACTGTGCTGTAGCGATGTATGACATTCGATTTCGTTTGGTTTAAAAGTAACACCCACGTTAAACTAATACAGGAACCTAATAGTACTACCATTATAATATTTAACATGGAATTTAGAAGTTTTGTCATAGACAACAATTATTAATTTGTTTTATGAACAAAATTAATAAGATTTCACACATTATGTAAGACAAATCTGTTTGTAAAGCGATTAATCATTCATATTGCATTCGTTGTACGAAATGAGAGACGACAATTGTGTGTCACACTTTATTGACTTCTTTGATGCTATAAAATCTTATTAGACGTTTACATACTCAAATCATATATGTCCTAGTTAAATTATGAGATTTAGACTCCGATAATTAATGAATATATAATATAATGAAACGAGAGAATATTTGAGGTGCGAAGCAATTTTATTAATTATTCATTGGCGGTTACTAAATTTATTCAAAATAAGTAATATTAGAAGTCTACCTATTATGTGAAGTAAATAGAAAAGAAAGAAAAAATCTGTTTTAAAAGTGAAAAAAAGAAGTAAGGCAGAAACTGCGAAGTAATTTTTTTTGAGGCGATATTCGTCAAGGGTCGTTAATCACAGCTCTGGAAAATCGTTTCCGACTTTTGTAATATTCCGTTTTGTCAACCGAAAACTTTCTCTCGCAAACAACACGAGTGATTCAATATTATGTGCCTACAATTAACACACTTAAAGAACCAGCCGCTGATTTTGTCATACTTATTGAGACGGGTATTTTAAATTAAACTTTTTTTTTTAGATTCATTTTATAAAAAATGAAATATTAAATTATTCGCAATATAAATATGTATTTATTAATATATTATTATATAACCTTTATGGTTTTAGAAATGTTTAAAACATTTTTCCGATCATGATAAAACTATTGTGATATTTTTGCATGTCTGCATTCTTTTATATGAAAAAAAGGTTACGGATACTTCACTTTAAGTATTTACTTTTAAAAATTAAAATTAAATATAAATTAGTATTTAAGAGGCGAATAAAATTATAATGTGTTTAGTCTGTCGGTAGCCCAAGCACAGAAAGAAATAACCCCAAACCAACGATCAATAGGTTTTGTGAGAGAAGGCACTAGGACTACTAATCAAACGTCAAACCTTACTCTATTATTAAAGCGGCTTCGGATTGGACTATAATGATTGATATATGGGAAGCAATATAAAATCTCAGAGAATATTTGTGCGTCGGCCAGACCAGACATATTTTTCGTGCGTCGGCCAGACCAGACATAAAAGTTCGTTTGTTTCGTTAAAGTTCGTTTTGCTAATATAGCTTACGGTTCCTTGAGAAACCAACACCTCCAAAGACCGCTTGGTCGCGGCATGGCATCATCAAGGTCAACAAGTATTATGAGCTTACTAACGAACTCACTTTAAAAAGAGTCTTTGTCAATTTGTTGCCGATAGAAAAAGGAGCGAGAGGCATAATAGCCAAATCTCTCAAGAACCTACTAAAAGACTTGGGTCTGTCAAGAACTAACATCAAATCATTCTTGGAACGCTCGTCGAAGGTGTCCATGGTAGGTTCGTTTCAAATTTGGTTTATTAGAGAGAGGAGCGCGGACAGCGGAGGTGATCATTTATCGAGCGTTAAATAGAGGCCCCTTAAACTTACACCTGGGTCGCATTCCCAGGCACTGTTGAAGCTCATCTCTCTGCACTGCGACTGAGCCAGCACCCGCTCGCTAAATCCATGGAATGCTGAGAGGTTTCGTCTCTTTTTATGTATAAGCACAATAAAACGGAGATGTAAGGTTCATAAATATACCTGTAAATTATTAAAAAAAAAAAGTTTCTTCCTCACTTCTAATCAAACAAAGACTCTAAAACAAAATAACAAGGAAATAGTGACTCACAAATTAATCAAAAACCAGTTTCAAATATTTCAATAAACATTAGGCGACCTAAATTAAACAATATGTTGTTGATAATTTAAATTTTAAATCTCTTACATTAGATATCATTATCACAGTTATAGAGTACAGTGAGTGTTACTGTGGTGTAAGAATGTTCTAGAATATAGATGGAGTTAATAGACATTTCATATAAGAAAAATGCTTAAAACATTCGAATAACAGTATTAGACAAATGTATCAAGTTCTTCATATGTCCCAGTAAAGTCATTTGAAGCCAGATTTTTTTTTAACGGTACCTTAAATTTCTTAGAAGTTTCATACATAAAAAAATACAAGAAAATTACGCAGACACTCTTAACATAAGTCCTTAACCGGGTTCCTGGTTGAAACGATATTCTTATAAAAGGACAGCTTGTATCAGTTATTCTATGATAGTATTTGATGAAAAGGTCATTAGATCATAGCTTTTGCCTCGATCGCTAGTAAGACAGTATTTGGTATGATACCGTAATTAGTTAGTATACCATATATTTAGTAAATACTTTAATATATGAAAATATTTATCCCGCAATCAATATGATATAATACTAATTTAATATAACAATAATAAAATGTTTCTTATGTGTTATGAGATTAATAACGTTATGAAATATTAAACGAAGGCTGATTCATTGAAGTGGAACGTCATGGATGATTACTCCATCGATTCTATAACGGCTGTGTTCTGATCTAAGACCTGATACTTTAAAATCATCACAAAAAAAGACACCAGTCTGGCAACATGTAAACAGATTTTACGTAAACGTTTTTCTAGAAACCGGATAGTTTGAATTTTTTATCACATTACATAATATTTACTAAATTTAAATACGATATTTGAAATATAAACTATTATGTTTTGCTAATTATGTTATTATGTTTAAAAAAATCAGTTGATTCACCAAGAAATGGTAAGGGATTACCGTTAAGAGAAGCAGAAGACGCTAGTTAAACCAGTTTATTTCTACGTATGAGTTGATAGCACGCATATATTGTAATACATATATCATACATATTCTCAAGTTATGTATTCGAAATTCCTTTATGATAAACGACCAATGACTCGGTAATTATAGAACAGACTCAATGGAAATATTCTTAATACCATACTAACTGATTAATATATATAATTGAATTTGTATTAATGACTAAACTAACGATAATTGGACCGTTGTGAATTGTCATGGTACTTTCAATAAGCATCGACACTAATTATTGTAAAATAAATAACACAATATAATTTAAAAAAAAATTAAAAGACATATATTTCCATTCTCTTCTTCTTCTCTTATTAAAGAGAGCTGGTTATTTGAACTGATCTGACCTTTACACACGTGATGGCCTGGTCAAGCAAGGTCTTATAGCTGGACTGTATTTATATTATAACCTTACTAACTTAATTAATATAAAAATATATTAATATAAATAAAAATATACAATAGATACAAACATCTGTATTTCTAGCAATAAATGCGTTATTTTAAAGTTGAATTCATTATTTATATGAACTTATGATTTGCATAAACAATAAGTATTTCGGACAATGGAATCCTTTGTGATTCACAATAGTATGACATATTATGTTTGTAAATATTCAAGTAGCGTTCACCCTTCAATAAGTTTATTAAACTCAACCAAATGACACATAAATATCTTAATTTCTAACTCGAAATTTATAAAAACCATTTCGCTCTTTAATTTAACACATTCTATTATTTACGTCCTTGGAATATACATTTAGTTGTTAGCTTTTGTGTTCTAATTGGAGCGACTACAAAAACGGTCTAGTATTGGCAACTGCTCTCCCACGCTGTCAGTAACTTAGAATGAGTATGCATAGTTAACTTATACCGACAGTATCAATGTTTTATATTAAATATGCCAATATACGCAATACAAACTAGTACAAAGACAACTGTTTCTTTTGATAAAATATTTCTTCCTAAATAATTTAAGCTAAACATATACATTTTATCGTACGAATAAAACATTTACAAAGACTTTTTTCTTATTTTTATTTATTAGTTATATATATGATTATTTTGTATTGCTTTTAAGCAAAATCCAAAAAATAATAATAACGGAAATAAACTACGAAAAAGTAATGGATATTATGTACGTATGATTTTTTGCACATACATAGAATATTATTTCACGCAACAGTTAGGCATTACGGTAATTTGGTAGGCTCGCGTGATCCGAATATAATCGATGCGTCCGGATAGACAAGTATCACACGCTTATATAAACGTAAATAAATCACGTGTAAAAAATTAATCATACACCAATCATGCTTATTTACGATAGTCATTGCGTGTAACATTTAGAAAATGTTTGCGTACGGAATATAATTATTACTTTTAAATTCATATAACTGTATACGACGTTGATATCAGACGAAAGATCTTTACCTTTGGCGGCCAAATTTCATATCTATATTTGATATTTGGCTATAGACAGTCGACAAATCGGACTACCGCCAACTATTTCCGTGTTGCGTAACTTAGGTAAAACGAACCTGTTGAAGCGAAACGTTAAAAAACGAATAGCCGCAAGCACATTATAAAAGGTATTTAATCGTTAATATTTTTATTGCATACATATAAATTTGCTTATTAAATAAAACGCAAAAAATGGTGACAATCAATTGCTTCTTTCTTAGGATAAATTTGTTATTGTTACAAATAAAGTGCTTTATCGATTTTTGAGTCCTGTTATTTTTTATACATTACAATGAATTAATATAGTTTTGTATTAGGAGTTTTGCTGATAGAATATAATTATTCAAATAAATTTAGAGATTGTTTTATATATATATATACATATATACATAAGTACATAAGTTCGCCACTTCGTAAAAGACAACGGTAAATCAACATGGCCGCACACGAGACATTGATGAGCGATGTTTCGACTAATTGATTTACATATCCGCTGTATGAGCACATGTTTTTATATAAAATAACACAACATGAATCACACAATATACAAGATATTTACATGTAATAAACATTTACTGAATTAATTTTTTTATAAGCCCGATAAAATTATATTATTTGTATTTAAATGTGCATTGCGTGTATACAAATGAGTTTAATTATGTGTAGTATATAA
>DVQP01001350.1:0-15889 GCA_018231745.1 Danaus eresimus
TTATGAACACAGAAAATTAACTATCTTTCAAAGCAAAATACAAACTCGATTTAAGACATTCTACTGTAGACAACAATAGGTACCCAATCACTCAACCCAGCGCTTTGAACTTCAAAACTAGCGCGTAACACGCCAAGTATATACAGTTCCGTTGTAGTATGTAAAACCGTAATTGCGACACTGATACACCGCCGCATTATTGACATAGAGCTGTCACCGTGATTGTACATTGTAGTCGGATAATCATCAAAGTTAGTTCTCGGCAATTGGCGTATAATATTTGCATACGCCCCGAGGCCCGAGATGATGCAAACAGAGACGTATACGCTAACTTTAATTTTACCCAAACGAATGAGATGGATACATTATAAGGTAATTTTTATATTATATCACGTATTGGTTGTACAGACATTGGTTTATGAAAATTTTCTTCATTGATATAATATTATTAACACTTTAAAAGAAACGTAAAAGTTTGAAATTATCATGGATATATATAAAAATAAACCGTCACGCTCAATCGATCCGCCATATTTCATGTTGTATTAAAACATAAACCTCTGCAGGGGGACGTCATTTCGCAGAGCTGACCAGCGCACGGTTCGTTGGCTCGACATTTGTTTGAAAATCTTATTTCATTCGGACCTCCATAGATTCTAAATTCAATTTTATATACTCAATTTAACGGTAAGGAAACTAGTTTGAATTGTATTTGCTTGTGAATATTCAAACCTTTCACAATTTAGTCTTATTTATGGCGTATATTTACTTGAATCTCCAAAACGGTAAATTACTGAATAAGAAATAACAAAATATTTACTAAATCTCGATATTTTACCGGACAAAGTCGTGGACATTTCTTTCCCATTAATGTATTTGCAGAGACCGCAAGTACAGGGTGTGATGTAAAAACTTTGACATGTCGTTAGGGGCCGTCTAATTGGCTACCTGGGGGACCTTTACAGCAATCACGTCCTATTCTTACATGTATATCTATCTACAAGACACCATAATACACGCGTCACTTACAAAGCTTTGTAAGAAATAAATACATTTTGTGACCCTAATAACCGTCAACGAGTAAAATCATAATAATATGTTTTAAGTAGCACCTAGTTTTTAAAGAGTCATCTTAATAAAAAAAACTTAACCTTTAACAATAGATTTCAAATGTCACGTCATTTGAAGTTGCTCGTAGAAACAATTTAAAAAAATTTGAAAGCAAATATTCTTTAATTCAAATAAATAAGAAAACACGCCATATCGTATCAGTCCCACATTGGATTATTAAAAGTTATTTAACCAGAAATCTTGAAACTTGTTAGAAGTTCGCCTATTGCAATGCTGCGTATAGCCCACTCATGAAATTAAATTACGTCGACCAGCTTACCTTAAACTTATTTTTTACAAATTTCAAAGACTATAAAATAATGTATATTATAATAAATAAAGAGATTTATTAAAGTTCCAATACCATAATCACACCATAAACTTAACTATGTAAGTAAAAATAGGTACGTCCCCCTTAAGTTTTTTTACATTTATTATCACAATGACTCTTATAACGAAGGAAAGCTATATTTGTTAAATGAAATTCAATTGTTTTAGGTATATTTCAACCTTGTCCTATCTGATATTTTCATATTCTTAGCCGTAAACATATTGCGATATTGCTAAAGAAGGAAAAGTTCCCCATTTTGCGTGCACCGCAGTCTAGCCTCGAAGTTGTGTTTTTTGCCAACAAATAAATTTCCATCCAAGTTGTTATACTTAGGATAAGTACCTATGACGTGCTGAAGCGTGCGCCGCGGATACTTGTTATAACTTGTACATCACTAATATGGCTTTTAACGTGGTGTATGAGTTATTATTTCTACATAGTAAAAAGTTTTATATCCAAATATTTAATAAATAATATCAATTTTGTGAACAGTTTTTAAATAAAACTAATATATTTCGGATTTATTATACTTTTTTATACTTTAAACTACATAATCTCGACGTTTTGAATACTTATCAGCAACCCCAATCACAGGAAGACGAAAATCAACCGAAACGTCGGGATTATGTAGTTTAAAATAATAAAAATCGCGTAGTAAATCCGAAATATATTAGCATTTTTAAATTAAAATCATAGTCACAAAAATGTCAGAACATATTAATCAGAAAGTTTTTATTAAATCAAGATTTCAAATGCAATTCAGTTCTTTTGGTCCACGTTTCCGAACCAGAGGAGGCGCTCAATACCAGCGGCGGTGGCCAATCATGCGACGTTTGAAATTTTAAAAAATCACAATTGACGAACGCGACCGTTACTAATTTGACACGTGACGTCACATTTGTTCCTCGCTTGTCACTGGGTAATACAGGGAAATTAATTGGTCGGTCCCAATGTCACATGTTTTATGACCTTTTGTTATGACATTTTTAATAAATTGCCCAATTTGTTTACTTTAAATGGAGATTGTTGTTGATGATGCCACTGTTAATTCAAATTAAAATGCTTCAAACTGTCATACAAAATAACTTTTTGGCTATATAGCACAATCACGATTCCAATACTTAAAAGATGTGTTTAAAGTTTAAGTAGTATTAAAAAAACGATAACAATAAAACTAATTTTGATTGCCTTAATTCAATCGCAATTCATAACAAAAGGTCTATAGGAAAATGAGAACGCCAATTACTAACTTTAGTACGATTCACAGCTAATGGAAATTTAAACACTCGTTTCCTGAACCGTCTAATTGTCGGCCATTTTCCATTTTAGTTTTTTTTCCCTCTTAGTGTCAAATTGGCTATTGTCGAGGTGCATTCATGTGAACAGATTTTTTTGAAGGCACGACTCGATCGCTCGTGTGAGGCATTTCTGCTTTGTATCATTTTATGAAGTTTCACTAAAGCTACGTCCAAATTGGCGTACGTAATTCAATTGTGGATGCTCTGTTAGTATTTTTGATTGATTACATTGAATATTATCAACAGTATAAATAAAATAATTAAAGTTAAAATGAGTGAGTGTATTGTATAGATATACAAATTACACATATCTCTTTACTTTAGGTATGCTTTTTGAACTAAGAAATTTAAACATCAATTTATATTATTTAATTTTTTGTGAATGCGTAGGTAAAACTTTAATATATATGTAAAGCTTTCAGCTGTTTTGTAGCTTAAGCCTCATATAATTATACAATAATAATACCCTTCTCTAATTCGAAACAAACAAAACCCATGAATGAAAGATCGAATCCAATGGTTTCCTATTATAGAATTTCTTTATCTAACATTTTATTCCCCCATTGAACTGAGATTCAATTAGCGATATCTGGATGATCCGATATAAATCCTAACGAATCTGTCAATCAATGCACCTGTCGATATATTTATATTTTATAATATAATTACAAATAACATTATACAAATAATGAATACTAATTAATATTTACTAACGAATTACTTCAAACGAAATGTTGACATGAAATACATGTTTTAATCAATAAATTAATGTGTGGCAAACATAAAAAAAAACTGGCTTTGATAACGAAATGATAAAATATTTCTTAGTTCATAGTCATATTTTTAACAATAAACCAAATTTGAGCATCATTATTAAATTGTTGGCCAAATGGATGGTACAGAATAAAATTTACAAATTAATAAAAATTACAATTATTTTTTGGCACATTTATTGTATTTTATCTGTCATATTATTTACAAACCAAACTAAATATTCTTTATTTACAGAATTCCGAAATGGTGTCCAAGCATGAAAATACTCTTGGGATTAACCTTCTAAATGCTGCTAATGAAATTTTACATCCAAGAAGTTTAGCAGCTCGTATATTTTTATCTTTCATAACCGGATAATTAAATCAATTTCGTTGGATAACTTTATATACTGGATATTCTTTAAAAAAATATATTTAGAAAATTACTATATTGTCCATTGAAGATTTTTAAACTATATTGATTATATTTGTATAAAAATTAATAGTCGTATATGAGCTGGTATCCACAATAAAAGCTAAGCGATAGTAACAAGCTGTATTATTAGTACAAAATCAGCTTACTCGCGTGGCAGCCCGTGTCCAATCAGGGGACGTGACACGTGTCATTTCGCACCCCTTTTTGCACGCATTCCTTTGATTTGTTTGACACAAACGGGCATTTTAACGTTAATTAACGTTTTTATATATCACTTATTCCAACGGAATTGGCCGCCATCTTTATTAACTTCGTTACATTCAGGTAGTTTAATAAAAAATCCATCTGCTACTCCTTTTTTTTAATACATACTTCCTTTTTTTCAATACACTGGCTCACAGAAAACAAATATATTACAGTAAAAGTTGTTTATGATTTTGAAGAGAAGAAAATATTGAAGATCCTAAAGGATCTTAAAGAAATTCAATATTTCTAGTATAATAAAAAGCTTGAGAAGTATTCCGATATTAGCGTTTCTACCGCCCGTCTGCTCAGAACTAAAGCCCGTGGGACAGGACAGACGCGCGTTGCACGCGACGGATCAACATTATCATTTGACACTGCATTTATTTAACGAAATGTTTGTTTACGTCACGCTTCGCATTAACTGCTTTACCAACCTTTTATTTCGTATTTTATACCAGGTCAGAAAATAGACAATATAATATTTTATAATAAAAAAAAACCATTTGTGTTATGTATATTTAACACATACTATAAATATTATGAGCATTATTAAGGTAATTTCATAAAATACAACTTTTGTTTTTATTTTTCTATTTTTCCTGAGTAACTATAACCATATATATATATATATATATACTACGAATTGCTAAAGGTAAGGTATAACAAAAAAAAGGACTGTATGCGTAAAAACATTATTGTAGTAAACTGTTATATTGTATTAAGCCGTATAATAAATTATGCTGTACAATAATTTAATTATTCTAGATGTTCGTTCTATTATAAATTGAAATGCGGCTAATGTTATTTAATGAATTATTTATCAAACCAATTATTATTTATCAATAGATAAACTGTAATTTTGTTTTATTATGCCATTAAAATAAGCAAAGCTATTTAAAAGTATTTGAAAAAAAAACAGTTTTTTTATATTGCTCCAAAAATTAACGGTTCCAGAAATAGTTGTTAAGGTTTAAATTCAGATTAATCCCTTTATAACATAATGTATATTGTATTTAAGAATAAACACATTTAAGTATTACTTATTGTTCGAATATCCTGTTGAAAGAAGAAGCTTCAAAATATGAAAAGTTGAAAATCATGACTGTTCGGGAGTTTTCATTAAATCTGCGGGGCTGCAACAACTTATGCTAACTTAATTACACTCTATTCTGATGAAGAGAGTTTTACAAAATTCCATCTAAATCCTCTTGTTCTCAGCTCATAGCACTCCAGGTGCTTCAGCAAGACCAACATTACATTTCACAGTTGGGGACGAAAAACTATTGTACAATTTTAAAGCATTAAAGCATATCAAACATGCTTTTACTAATTATAACTCTAGTGTTCCCAATTAGGGATACCATTCCAAGTCATTTAATCAACTTGACATTTAATTAACATCTCATACCCTAACATTAAATTGTTCATAATGAGCCGTTGTTAGAAGGAACGGAACGAACGAGATTCATATAACTCCCTCAACATTTACATGTCCAATTTATTACAAGTCAAATGTACTTTTTTCACCCCAGGCGTTGTCGGGATTTACAAATTCGTTTTTCATAGGCAATTAATAATAGAAATTTTTTGGTTTAGGTTAAAAATTATGTAAATGAGATTTATATTAATGTCTATCATAGAAACTTCATAAAAATTTCGCTCCCACTTATATTAAAGTGAGAATGGTATTAAAATATTTATTGAAGTAAGTTTAACACATCACACTTTTACAGTATCTTTAGACACGAAGCTATTATTATCATTGTATGGCGCATGTTAAGTAGAGAATAATTCAAATCCACTTGAACACAAAAGATGAGGGCGGAATGAGCAATGGTATGAAAATGTAATTATTTTATGGCACTCGAATAAAACAATGAATTTTAAGGCCTTCTCGTCTTTAATTTATGACTCAGTGAAGAACTTACGTTAAGCAGTCGTAGTTGCAGAATTTATTGTAATAATGTTCTGAATTATTTTATATATGTATATTTCCCATTATAAATGAAAAAAAAATAATAAAAGAAAACGATCCACAGTTGATTCTTGTTTGAGTTCTTTAATAATCCTGTGGTGAATGACCCAGGGGAGTTTGCAATGTTGACGGATAATTAAGTGGTATGTTAAAGCTAAGGCTGTATTTATATGAAAACATTATTTATATTGCTAAGAATAAAAATGTATGTGTTTAATAAAAATGACCTGATATTTGTAGCTAATAAAACATTCAATATCACTTTTGTTTCACTTCACATTGGACAGAATGTCAAAACAACCACGTAACTTACGTGAAACATCTAAATTGTTTAATATGCCCGCCCCTTTAGCCACTGTCCCGCCAGAGTCATCCCAAAGGACCTGGCGATTAAATAAGATGCTGCTGAACAGGAAAATAACCGAACCTTTTAATTTTCTAAGCCTTTTCCGGAAAAGTCAACTGAAGTTTCTTTGTCCGTAATAATTGAAATCATTAATTAAACTTTAAGCGCAACGAAGTAAAAAATGGCAATTACTTTTAATTTAAAAATTAAACCAACAATACAATGCTCTATTATTATGTTATTTAAAATACTAACTTCGCTATCAAGAAAACACTTTGTCTTATATGCTACAAATGTTTTTTTGACTGTACCTATAAAAGTAAAAAGCTCAAATTCATCTTCAAATATTGACTATCAAACAAAGTAATAAGAATTTGCATCCGCAAATAAGAGACAATATATTCAATTAATATAAATGTTAATTCGGCTGGCTCCTACCGTTTGTTTAAGAAAACGTCGTCTTGACAATCAGAAATTTGAAATTTATATCGAGATAGTTACATAAAAGACCTCCTGTTGTCTGTCTTTGCGAGTTCGAATTCGTAACCAAACATTTCAGTAGACTTGTAAAATAAACCTTTTCTACTATAAATATGTATCACGCTATATCATATACACGTAATCGAGATTATCCGCTTTGGTTTTATGAACACACTCATGCTCACATAATGTATACAGACTAATAGTGTTGTGGCCATATGGCTCTAGTATTTTTATAGATATCGCTGTGACAATTACAGGGTGATGGTAAAAGCGCATCTCGCCAGCACTGACGCGGCAAATTTGATCGCGCGGTTTCGGCTTACGAGCGCGTTTAGTTATGATCATACAGGGAGCTCACTTTATATACAATTAACTAAATAAAAATGATATGGCTCTATGTCATCTTTAAGAGAACAATATATTATCCTGCTGTTTTATGAGTATTCAGTTTATGAAACAATATTTATTATTGTTTAATTTTATTCAAACAATTAATCTGCACTAAATTAAATATACCTTTCTAGGTAACAAAAATAACATATAGTAATAAATCAACTTCACTCGATCTAAGAGTTGTTGTTCCTATGTTCCTAAAAAAGTGTTAAAAACTAATGTCAAGAATAAAGCAGCATAATCAGAATAATAAACGTATATAATAAAAATATATTTTTAAAATAAATATTTTCTTTTTTACGAAATATTTTCAAATATAAAAAAAAATATGACGACCTGTATAAACAATAGCGGGTATGATTCGAGCTCAAAGAACCGTGAAATTGGTTTATTCGCCCGATCCGATGAATAATTAATATCGTAAGTGCACCTCCACAAACGTATGTACGTGTAGCGATACAAATAAAACGTCTTCAGACTGAACTACGGTATTAACAGCTGCTTTCCCAGCTTTCATCTAAATACGACTCAGAATATTATTTGTCAACGCTCATTACTAATTATAATTGATATGAAATTGCCATCGTACGTTATATTTAGTCAAATTTCATAGTGTCCAAATATCATATAAACTAATTGTTTGTCATACAGTTGCATATAAAACTGCGCGTCATATATTTCGTATGGAAAACCTTAACATGCGTCTCTGTAGCGCTTATGGGATCGCATCTGCATTTATAAACCACGTGGGAAATAGCACTTGGTAGCGGCTTATCTTGAGAAACTTAACAATGACGAGTTACCGCATTTAATTGCATTCTAATGTATATGTAATTATTAATTGGCATCAACATACAAGCGTATCTATACTACCTGGTCTGTCTACAACTAGGCGTGTATTAATGCGTTGTGAATAGTATTTACTTAATTTAGAAAAATTTCTACTGATAACAGAGAGGTTTGATTATGCTGATTAATGTTAATAAATCAAACATGAAATATTTTCAGTAAATGCCGTGAGTTAACTAATATAAAGGGAAATCGTTTGAAAACAGTGAATTCAATTGGTTATAGGTAAATTTATTAGTTATTATATAGAAAGGACAGAATACAATAAAAAATAATGTATAAAATTATTCAATGTTTGATCGCATGTCATTGTATGGGTAATACAGCATAATTATCAACCAATTTAACCGACTAATGTTATATATGGAGCTATCGTTCGCACAAACGACACAATATCTCACCTGGCAGAGTTAATCTCTCCAATTAATAGCTCCCATCGAGGTGATTGCCGTGACTTTCATAACCCCGCTTCGTACATAATGCCTTTCAATGTAAACAATAAATAGACTTTTGTTACGATTTTCTAAAATCCCTTTAAAATTACAATATAATTACAACTCAACTGTTTGAAGAAATTATTTACTTTGACATAGAATAAAATGTTTGCCTACACGTTTTTATTTTAATATTATTATTCTTATATATCTTTGAGTTACTTCAATTTTATCTCTATCCTACAGTGCCAACTGCGCACACATCAGCCACGTTATATAGAAACATCCCCATCAATTCAACAGAAGGGTTGGAGATCTTGTTTAAACAATCAAAGCAAAATTTTGAGATTTCATCGCCTTTCGGCGGTGAATTTTAATGCCGCCATTAAAACCATTTCATTACGTTCACTATTGAGGGTCGGTCTTGATTGTGGAGAGGTAAGAAGACAAAGAATTAAGGAGCTGGCGATTTTCAGCTATTATTAAATCTAAGAAAAGGCCTGTAATTCTTTTTTCCTCGTGATATTTGTCAACATTAAAATGAAAATTTAAAAACTTTCTCTTCTTTATAGCTAATAATTAGTATATTTATACTTTCTTAAAGCATATATTTTTGTTGATTAATAAGCCATTGCATGATATGCTAGGAAAATAATACTATGTATGTTTAATATAAAAATTATTACGGAAATATAGTTATATAGCAATTTTTTTCGTACATCCGTTACATGAATGCTAGAAACAAAACAGGATTCACTAAGACTTCGAACAATAAACGCAAACAATAAGTTATTAAATATGTTTGAAATTCGTTTCCAATATTTTAATGAGACATTAATTTTCGGGAATTTCCTTAAATGAAAATCCCTTGCAACATTTTAGACGTAATTAGTAAATTTTAATTATTTGTTTATTATTACTTCATATTGTTTAATTTGTATAAAGACTGTCCCATTAGATAATATTTCTGGACAAGTAAGTGTGGATTAATGAAAGGCAAATATTAGCTCCTTGACGATAAAAGTTCTTTATACTATTACGTATAAAGGACACATTATATTAGCTTAAGGCCCATCCTATGAACTGACAATAATAAAAACAATATTTTTTCATAAGCACTGATATGCACCACGTTTCTCGCCTTCAATTAATTCGCACAGTCAACAGGGAGCTCAATTGGAAGAATATAAATGGAATTTTTAAACGTTACCTTTAAAAGCGTGTTTACTCCACAATGAGGCTAAATACCCAGCGGAGATGGAAAGTTAAGGAAGAGCGAAGTGACAATACTATTTGAGCCAAAATTGGGATCTGACGCATTTATTAAAGCGAAAACCGGCAACAAAGGAATGATATTGAATTGTAAGGAAAAGCGCCATGAATGTAAGAAAATTCTCTCATTGGATGAGGAGTTGCTTGCTGCCTTATTTATAAAACATCTCACCCACGTACATGAAGATAAAATGTTCAGTTCCGTTTGGTCAATGAAGTACTGTACAAAGACTTCATACACGCTCTATTGATTTAATTCGGTAAAAAGAGTGTGACATATAAAACATTGCTTGGATTTTTGATAATACCGTATCAAATAAGCCTATGTATTCGGAGATTAATGTCATAGATCACACTACGTCGAGGGTCGTTGGTAGGTGACACGCACAAAGCACCTCCGACTTCTTTTATTGTAGATTAAATTCTTTGCTTGCCGCACACCTACCGCTTATTCTTACCTCCTTTTAAAGATATGCTATAATTTATATTCAGAGATATATTCCTGAAGAAACGTCTTAGCCACTGGAAATTAAGTTGTAATTTTTCTAACTACTATTTAAAACTACACGAGTCGTGATCATCATCATCATAATTAAATTGAATAAATTATATATATTAGATTTTTTGTCAATGAGACAACAAAATTTAGTTTTAACACGAAGAGCAATAAGTGTTTTAATGCGTATATTGAATTTATTCGCTTCACAGCTTCATGTAACAAAACATCTTCGCTTTCACTGTAATACAAGTACTGTTAATATCCGATCTTTCTCAGCTTAATCTCGCTGGTCGCGGATTTAATACATATTTCATTGGAATATTTCACGAGGTATTACTCGCTGCCAGTGTTTGTTAGAAGCCAGTTTATTACGACTTTACCGGATTGTTTGAAAGTCTTTGGAAGTTTTAAATAACGTTTTGAAACGAAAAAATAAATTATGAATACAATATTATTTTACATAAAAATTTCACGTATTGTTTTGTTCAAGTTCACGTTCTGTATTATACAGTCGTGTATTTGTAATAAACAAAAACCCATCAACATTTGTCAAGTGGTATTTTGTCGTGTTTCAGCATGTGAGCACAATTGTTGCAACTTTAAATCAAACAGTTCATGCAGTCGTTAAAGACACGTGCGCTCCTGGATTTAGGGATTGTTTCCAATGTACTGATATAATATAATGGCAATTTTATTTCTATAATACAATTTTTTCATCTGATACTTTTACCTTGTACTCTGTATGGAAACGTAAGCTGCAAAGAAACATTTCAGTGCTTACGTAAAAAAAAATTATACCTTCATAATATTTTTTCTTTGATTAAGTTCTTAAATCAGAAGTAAAAAATCAAATCTGAAACATTGGCTTTCTATAAAAAAGTATTATGGTCAACAGTTATTGAAACAAGTTATCAAAGTCTTTGACCAATTTTCTTAGCCTATTCCATGTATGATGATGGACACAAAATACAGACAAAATGTACATAATTGTAAGGTCATTTTAGATTATTACGTTATTAAGCTTATGTTTAAGGGTATGAAATTTGTTTAACTCTTTCTTATTTGCCAATACAAAGGAAACGCGCAATAAGAATAATGAAAGTACAAGTGAATGGACCCGTTGTAATTATAATAACTTGTTGTTATTTATCACTGCGTCTTGCCCCTACTTTCGGATGTTAAGCAGGTGCTAGGAGACAAATGTTCCCTCTCTGCAATTGTTTTAATTTTGTTATTCACCGCATATTTATACAGAATCATCTACCTACTAATTTATTAAACATATAACCTACACAAAACTAATGCAATTTTTAATAGAGCCACCCTATTAACCAATTAATAATCATATAATTAGCAAATTTGTGCTTATTAATTCGTAGTAGTGATTTTACGAATTAACAACAAATTGCGTCTCGTTAAAAGGCATTCAAAACATATGCTTATAATGATAAAATATCGTACAGACATATAGAATCATAGCGTGGAAATTGCCCGTCATGTTTTAGGTTCCAATCTCGTTTTTTCTACACGCGTAGTGGATTTAGGCGTTAACAGAGGCTCGCAAATCGTACTCAATGTGCCGGCACTAACGTTACGGCTAACGTATTCGTCGCGGCACAGAATGGATAGTGCCCTCTCATTAATTAAGGGGTGTTACGCACATATAATAATGCACAAATAGTACGCTGCCTGGAATAAAATGTAATTGCAGGGTTTGTGGAAGTTCCTAGTCTGTATTTTTTTGTTTTTAAAAATTAGTACCCACTTTTGTAACCTTTTTATATCACAAATTAACTTTTGAGAATGGGAGTGTTATGATATAATTATAAGGTTACATATATGTACATATACTTTAAAATATTTTTCTCTTAATTGTAATCCATGAACACAGTCACTGATGAGTAATCGATATAACTAGTATCAAATAGCAATATTATTTTAAAGTACAAAAAAATCAACAAAAAAGCAACACAAGAACACATTAAGTAAAGAACAAAAAGTATTTTTTCCTTAAACACTATTTCCTAACCTTACCTAGGTATAAAATGACCCTAATACCAAATTTATGTAAATGAACAGTATTTTTATTTAATTTCGAATAATAAAAAAAAATATAAAACAATCATTTTTTACTTATCACTTATTGTTTTTGAAATCCTTTTTTTTTTTACTTAAATATAATTTTATTTCTCGCTTTTAGTGTAATTATAAAAGAGGGACGTAGGATCGAGTAACTGAAAAAAATGGGGAGACATTCCTTACCTGCATCTCGTATGGGAAAGAGCCGAGCCCACGAGTATGAAATTGGCAAAAATGAGAGCTTAAAGCGTAATACAGAAAAAATACAGCATGACGTCTTTCAGGGTTATCCGAAAAATGTTCGAAAAGAATTTCTCAAATGCTCATTTATATAAAAAGAATAGATTTACCTTAATTTTTATTATTAACCTCAATTTTTAAAGGGTTCTGCTATGTTAGTTCTGATATCACTCTAGAATTATTTTAGAAATCGGGGGACATACTCAAAAAAACATTCCGACGAATTGGAAACATCATTCTATTGGAAATCGAAAAAAAAAATAAATTAAATACACAAAAATATATTCTTCTCATCATGTTTCCTTTGAATATGTTTTTTTTGTGTAAATATGTCACATAATTAGATAAAAATCGACTTGTTGGATGAAAATATGTTTTATAAAAGTAACCTTGATTGATATAACGCTTGCTGCGAATTCACAATTTTCTATATTTGTTATTACAGCGCTGCGCCGGACACCACCGGATTTATACCGGGCTTAGACAAGCAAAGCGGCTTTGTCTTTGAGACAAACGAACGCTGTATTGAGGGTACAAGGAAATTTTATTTCGCATTACGAATACAGCATCGTTATGTTCGAGTGCATTTGTTTTTCTTGCTTTCGTAACGTTCAGAAATTTTATATCCTTTTTATTATTATTAAGTAAAAATGTATAATTTTTTTTATCTGGTTTTATTTTTTTATTTATATGTAACAGTCAGCTTAGCTAGGATAACTTAATAATTTCTATTTAATTTTATTTATTAAATCTTTATTCTGCTTAAAATTATATTTACATAACTTATATGTATAGTTTGAATCGATTCAATTATCATTGTTATAAATAGATATTGTATATTTGTGTTTAAATTAAATCAGCTATCCTTATCACAATGTACAGTCTAATATTCGGGCAAATATTATCAAACGGTCCGTTATATCAAAAAGGAATGCAAACATGACCTTTTGTTGTTATTGTTTAATAACAAAAATCAATAAGTCCGTCCGTCAGTCCAGTGTCCGAGGGTGACCAATCAAAGGGTGCCAAGTAATGTTATTATGAATTTCCAATTCAAATAGTTCACTGAGATTATATTAAATATATTATTTGTAGAATCGTCTGTCTTAAAACTGAAAAGCATCGAAATAAAATAATTCATCTGTGATGAAAATTATTTATAATAGTAATTTATGTAATTATTAGAATTTATAGTTTTTAGTATGACTTCGGTGTAACCTTTTTATACTATGTTAAATAAATTCTTCAAACAAAACCAGTGCAAATATATAGTTAATGAGGTCCCCGTGCCTCTGTGTAACTTTCTGATAAATACCGATAATCCCGCCCCGGAGTCGGTCCGAATTTGGCAAATATTGACCATCTTGGACTTCAAATTCTGTTTGATTTGTAAAAAATATTCTATTCGCTCACGGCAACCATTGAACAAAATTTAAGGTTACTTTTCGAGACTTGAGAAAATTGAGACCTAATAATAAATAGTTATTTTAGTATTCCCGATACTAAAACCTTAATTACAAAGATAATTAGAATGCAATCCCGCTGTTCCAGCACAAGTCATTAAGGCGCTCATGGCTGTCGGGACACGTGTCGAGTCAGTTTGCCGACAAGACACAAACATCTTTTTCTTAATGAACCGTCTTGGCAACCACCACGAGAGACTGTTCTCAAAAATTTTTGGTTCCGCAACGAAACCGAGGACGTGACGGGGTTTTGTAAGTATGTCAATCTTTGTTCCAAATAACCGCAGTTTATAAATTCAAGTATACAAAGTTTAACGTGAAATGTTTTGAGGAAAACCTTAATAGCATTATCATTGGCGCTTAAAGTAAATTAAATCAGATTTCCTTTATTTTTAATGGAATATAACATTTTACACTTATGATTAAATAGATTTTAAAAAAATATTTATTTCCGTGTAAATAATTAACTTTCTGTTTGACTGTACAGAGACAGTACTTTTAAACTAAAAAAAATCATAGCTTAGATTAGGTTGGAAGTTCATTATTCTTGTCTTACTAGACAAAACTTTTGGTCAACAAATTCAACAATAAATTTAATAGCATATTTAAATCCGATAACCAATTTCAGTCTATGAATATCAAAAATATGCAGTGACAGATATGAAATTCCCTTTTATAAAGGCAGTAATTTTTTTCAATGCTTTTCTGAGGAGCAAAATGACGAAAACTCTTAGTCAAAAACAATCATACATTCCAATATCGACAGGAAACATAATAAATGTTTTATCGGTCGCTTTTGTAAGTTTTAATGAAACATAAAAATGTCAACAATTTAATCCGAATCTGACTGCAGTAAAAAAGACGAGTTTCGGAAAACAAAAAGCTCGGCTATATTTGTTGTCGCAGTTTCGTTGTCATCTAAACAAGTTTTTGAAACAATTCTCATCTATCGGCCGCCTCGGGGCTCATCGGGTTTCTTAGGAAGTTTCTCCAAGTGTAATCAAAGGATAAAACCTTCTGTAGCAAAGTCAAGTGGCTGCATAAAGGGAAAATTCACTTACTTCCTATAGCGGACGTCGTTCCAAACATTGAGAATGATCGCCGGTCACAATAATGTCAAAGCATTTGCTGCTATATAGTATACGTTAAAAAGATTTTGATAATATTGATTCGCACAGCAATAATCAATCATAGCAATATTTAGTTATTTATTTCACTATAACAATAATGCTTTATATCATACAAGGTGTTTTACAAAACAACACCAAACAAATAAATTTAATAAAACTTCAACGACTCTTTGATCGCATGTATTATATTTTTTGTCAATTAAGCAAACAAAAAAAAAACAATTTCACATTCCTCCCTAAAGGCTAACGGGTAGACAAACCTATCTGCCATAACGCGACTATTCTCTTTTATATAAAGTCATAGTTGGTTCAGCGAGTGAATTTGCATAGGAATGGCAGATTATAGAGCCACCATAGGCTAGACCTAGGTTTAGCCAGGTGCTAGAATGGCACTAGTCTAACTTTACGAAATGCACTCAGTTACTGCAAACAATGTAGCCTTTTCATGTTAAAACCACCCACTTTATAAATCTGATTGCGACCTTTGTTTCAATTTATTAAGAGACTTAACACATTTAATTTTATTTTAAAAGAGTAAAGTGTAAACTTCAAT
>DVQP01001351.1:0-15883 GCA_018231745.1 Danaus eresimus
AGTCAATGGGGCGGGGGATATCGGGAGGGAGGAGATCATAGAGAGAGGAAGACAGACAGACAGTCGAGGGCAAGTGAAAAAAATGTGATCTGGGGATCCTTCATCAAGACCACACTCACAGAGAGAGCTATCCTTTATGCGTAGCTTAGCCAAGTGTAGTCCAAGTCTTACAAGTATAGATTACCTCAACGACAGGTAACGGGGCCTCGCTAAAGGCGTATGTCCTCTGATGCCAGCTTAGTTGCCCCCTGACACTGTAGGCGATTCCCGTCACGAACTCCCCACCCAGGCCGAGCTCAGCGCACAGCTTCATGGCGAACTGTTCCGGATTGTTCTCCTTCTCAGCCATATCCCACTCCACCTGCAGCAAAAACATTATTCAAAGCCAATCAAAGACTTCTTCGCCAGCCGTTAGTGTTATTTTATATACTCTCCAAGACAGTAGAAATTGAGAGTCAAGTCACTTGTATTATGTCGTACAACTTTAAAATGTATTTAATCTGCCAAAAAAAACAGTCTGATAGATTATGCTCGACTATTATGTATGTTAATCCAAATATTTTTGTTTCCTAGACTACAAATAGTAAATAGTTTAAATTAATATTTAATGAAGAACAATTAATACTTCATCAAATGTATTTCATACTTAACAGGTCAACGTACCCAGTATTAACCAGCTGGTATTAAAGAACATAATTAGGTTTCAAGTCTCATGTCATTCTGACAGTTTGTTTTTGTATTCCAAATTAAGATCTGATGAAAGGATGCAGAAAGAGGAAAGAATTCATCTGTATTAAATGTCTGACTGATCCGAGATGCAGGTCATTCCTGTATGATGGATATATGAATTAACTTATTAAGATGATAATAACATTTAACACCAAACCTGATCAACCAAAGACGTGTTCCCGACATGTATATTGAGTTTGATGATGACCCTCTGATCCAACTCCTCAAGTATGGGAGGTGGTTCGCTAGGGAAGGCCTCAATCTGCTGTCTGATGGACGAGGCTATGGCTGGGATGAATGTACTGGTGTTCAGTTCAAGATCGTCGCACAGCACTTCAGCAAACTGCTCCGGTGTTATGATAGATTCTGATGGATAAGAAAAACAATATAAGATTATCAATACATTTTTTGTCTCTTTCCTTGTCAAACTTTCTAGATTCAAACACAGTAAATTAAAAAATAAGGCATTGGCAAGTTTTTTAAACACCTCTCTAATAAACATTTCACAGTTATCAAGAACAAACCACATTTATTGAGTTGTGACCGAGTGTCACAGGTCATAGGTCTAAGAGTGTGGTGTTATCTTAATCTGCATGAGCATCTGATTTTCTTTGCATACATTATTTACTTGGATGTTCAACATTATGCTTTTGAATTTAGTAAAAATCTAACTTATATGTAACAAAGTATTGTCTATGTGAAACATAATTATATTTACCATTTTTATTCCATGTGAATGTATCCCTGAGCTTCTGGCCTTCAATTTCCATGTCCAATCTGATGGGTACGAGCACTTGCTTCTGAGAAGCATTCTCCAACATGGCGGTCATGTCAGTGTCATCGAAGCAGAGAGGGAATGTCCTAACCTGATGAAGCAAAGAAAATTAAATCTAAGTTATTGGTTTTGATATAATAACAATTTATGAGCAAGAAATGTTTTAAATTCATCTCCCCATGATCACATTTCTTGCAGAGTAATCGAAATGTCATGGTGATGTTGTTAAAAATAATTATAAATATGTAGTAAATCGCAAAAATGTTTTTTTATGTTTTAAGTCACTGTTATTACATGGCAATTATTTTGTATTGAAACCACAACAAAAATTCCTTTGCTTTAAGAAATTAAATAGATTAAAATTGGTATATGACCTTTTTATTATGCACTCTTGTTCTGCTTATTGGTGTAGCTTGAGGTACCGCATCCAAATGAGAAGAGTTTGGCATAGCCGGCATCCATGGAGGGTTGTGAGGTTTCTTGGCCTTTCCCTCCCTAGGTGTTGCCAACTCTTGACTGACTGACACAGCTTTGTACCTGAATTATTAAGAGATTTTTATTTATAAAAAACAAAATTGTTCTACAATTATAACTAAACTGTTTAGTAGTCTTATCAGCATACAATGACATAATTTAGATTTAAGATTTTTGGGTATTTCTATCGGTAGGCTCGGCCATTAAATTGTTGCTATTTGAGTAACAAGACTAACAAGCAGGACAGGCAGTCATCTCATCTGCCCGCATCACAGTTACTGTAAGGAAACCGAAGCATCAAAATTATGTAGATATATTATGATAAAATTAGTTTCTTTTGCAGTATGATCATACAAAATTGCTGAGTCTAAGATACTAACTGTTAATTCTTATGTTTTGTATAAAATCTTACTTTTCGTCATTGCCATCAATGATGTCTTCAACTTCCGAGGCTTTCAACAATGAAACAGAGCTAGACAGCACATGTGGACCCAGACCGTTGTCAACTAAACGTTTTCTCTCTTCATTAGTGAGAGTCCGTCTGGCCATGCCAGGGTACTTCTTATACAATGACCCGCGGAACAGCCGCAGATAATTACCAACCTGATTACAACAGTATAAAAGTATTAAGTATTTATGAAATGAAGAAACAAATAGTCGACATGGAATGCAAATGAAAGTATTAATGTTAAGATAAAACTTGTTATTTATATAATACATTGTAAGTTATGAATTTATGATTGTAAAATACTGTTACCTCCGATCCAACGCAGTAGAATTCGCCACCTTCTTCAATTTGGAAACTGATCGGCTTGTCGCCGTAAGTCCGGAGAGCCATTTTGAAGTCTTAACTTTCAATTTAAACCCAAAGTATCTAAAATCTTATAAGGCGGTTCAAAAAGAAAACCGCAAAAAATATAAAACGCGGTAATTCAGAACATATAATCTCATCACAACCGTAAAATACAATCAGTCCCAAACTGCATCAAACTTGAGGCGTCCATTTGTACTAGACGTCACTTCGAGTTAAAACTTAAACAAAAAGTATAGCAACATTAAAATTAGTGTTACTATTTTAAAACTTCTAAAATTTGTTTGTTTGTACCTCACCACCTTAGGTAAAACCTATATTTTAAGAAAATAATATAAAGTGTACATTTTGAAAATTAGAGACATTAAAGTATTAAAACATTAAATTCGTTTCTCTCAATTTTTTTAAAAATTCTTTTAGTTGCTAATATATATATATATTAAATTTACAAGTATTAAATCCTTAATTTATGGTTTATAAATATATGGTTTAGAGATTTAAGACATCGTAATAGCTCCCAAAGTTCATTCACGACCTGTTGTCATTTCTAAATTGTAGAGTAAGTCGTATGTCGTACGGCGTAAGCTGTAATCGCTTAGTTTGTATTTGCCACTCATAGGGGACGGTGTTGCCGCCTGCCGTAGTTGCTTCATTCAAAGGCAAGTGCGAAAAAATACAATGTCTGCAAGTACGGGAAACTTTAAAAACCCCTTTTCTCGGCCATGGATGACAGAAACAGGGGCTGCAGCGGCGGCAGGTGGCTCGGGATCGGTCGGACTCAAAGGTGTTATTGCTGGAGGCATAACTGGTGGCATTGAAATTTGTATAACATTCCCAACCGAATATGTAAAAACACAACTCCAACTGGACGAAAAAGGTTAGTTGGGACTATGATAATTTTCTTTATAAAACAACATTACACTGTCCCATTTAAAAATGGAAAAACACCGAGTTAATACGCGCAGCTCTGAATTCTCTGAGGAAAATTGAGACGCGCTTGTTTTTCTTCTAAAAATACGATTTATCAGTTGCGTCACGCTAAAACATGCGATGGTATACAAATTTAGCGGTATCCTAAGTGATGATATAAATTAATGTTAAGAGGACGCTATATTTTCCAATTGGAATCATGTTGCACGGGTGTCGTTTTCCCCATATATTATGATGTTTCTTATTATCGCGTTTAGTTTTTTATGTTATTTGAACTTTGTCCACACTTCTTATACTATGTTACGTAATATTTTTATTTCTTTTAATAGCATTTGATCTGCGAGAAAAATCAGAAATGTATGTCTGTTAGGAATATATGCGTTATAGTTGCGAAGTATGTTTTACGTATTTTATGCTTATTTATGAATCCTTGAATAATTGATTGCTTCCACACAGTTATTTCTCTCGTTTCCTTATGAGCTAATTACATTTGCAAGTTATAGTGTGAAATAAAATGTGTAAAAAAAATTAATTATCTAAACATGCTGTAATTAAGAGTACTAAAAATATATAGAACTAACTAACTGAAACATGGTTCTTTTTTTTTTATAAAAGTGAAACATTCTTTTTTTTTTCAATAAGAATTTTACAATCACTCATAGAGATATGTACACTGAAATTGTGAAACTTCCAATTAGGCTAATTATATTTAATTGTTTAAACAACAACTAACTTTATTGTACTGGCATAAGGTGCACAATTGTAATGTAATAGATAATTATTGTTATTCAATAAGCTAATGGTTTACTATCTAGGGCAGAATAAATTTACCAAACTAAACAACTGACCAGATTTAATGGAAAATTTCAAATGTGGAATTTACTAATTTGTCCCATTACAACAATCATATGTGATATTTTAATGTACAAACAAAAGAGTAAGTAAAATATTGTACACAATAAAGTCTGGTGAGGACATGTCTGTAGGGACTTGTAACAATTGACCAATTCAGCTAATTTCTCAACCAATCAGACGGATGATTTGCAGCTGATTTTTTTTTTATTAATATCAATACATAACAACATCAGAATAAACAAAAAAGGTTCACTATAACTTTTTTTGTCCTTAAACACTATGAATTATCTATGCCATAATAGATTTTTTTTTAAAGATAAAAATTATAAGATGCGAATGTAACTTATAAGGAATATACCATAATGTAAAAAAATCAAGATCTAGCTATGCTTTCCTTATCTCATAATGAAGTGTCTGCGGTTACATAAAAATAATTATTATAATGATTAGATTTTACTAATTCAGTATTAAAACACTTTTGTCTTTATACAGATAAGTTTCATGAGAATCCAAAATCTTTATGTATATAATAATTAGTATACAAGACAGTAAAATAGTTAGAGTTCATATGTTAAATAAGATCCGAACGAGTAATGTCATATGAAAATCTACTTTAAACAAAATGTTTTCCATACAATTTGGGACTCTTATCAAATAACTTCAATAGATATTGGCTATCACTTATCAAGTGTTATCAAATGAATCTAAATGTTAGTATGGTCACTGTGCGCTTGTTTGATATACGTAAACTAAAACATAAATAATTATTGTTTTTTCATAATATTAGTTACTATACCTATATTTATATTTTGCTTGCTGACAATATATGTGTAAATTTTATCCTCTCAAATATATTTGGAAATATTTTTTTTTATAATATAGCCTTCATCCGTGCGAAGACGTGCACAATATATTCTGCCAGCGTCGTGTAAAATGGATTCATAATCCGGGATGAACTTACTTGTAATTTTCTTAAGAAAACTTAAAATAATTCGTGCTTTTGACAGACGCCATTATTGCGAGCGTCTTGACGTCATTTCATTCACTAATTACTAGTAACTAAGCAGCATTTTATTATTTGTAGTAATAATAGTTACCTTTTTTTATTTATTGTCTATTTATTCTCAATTTATACTCTGGTATATTTATCCTGTCAGAATATTATATCATAAGGATTTTTAATCTAAGATGAAAAAAACATGTCTATATTTGCAATGGTGATAAGAATCTCATTACTTGAAAGGAATCTCTTTATTTAGTGTTTACTGTCTTTGTCTTGTCACTTTATAGTTACTCGAGTCGTTGTTAGTAAACAGTCACGTGTTTTAATATTTTTTTTTTATCGAAGATTTATATAAATTATCTCAATTAAAACAACAAAGACAAGGTGATAATATTTTTTAACTGTATTATCAAAATTCTAACTAAATAATCGAAAATATGAAAAATAAGATGCCTTATGTAATTTAAAAAAAGTATCTGAATGAAAACTTTGCCGAAACGATATTTTTCATAGTGTCTAGGTAATTTTAATTTATAATCACTTTCGTGAACAAAGAACAATAGAATTTATTCTTCCAACAATTATACCCAATACAATCGACTTAAATAATCATTATTGTTTTATTTCTTCAGGAGGCACTAAAAAATATACTGGTATATGGGACTGTGTAAATAAGACCGTCAAAGGCCATGGTTTTTTCGGTTTATACAGAGGACTGAGTGTGCTCTTGTACGGGTCGATACCAAAATCAGCTGTGAGGTGAGAAGTCTATACAGCCAATATAACATATTGGCTGAATGTACTAGATCTTTGATGTTATTTTCGTTAGCTTAAAAAAATTAATAACGTCATTAAGAGTTTTTCACTCTTTGACTTAGTATTTTAAATATTGGTAGGCGGTAACCAATATGTTTAATATTTATGAATACACTGCCAGTAGTATTTGTCAAAACGAAACATTAGAAATGCGTTAACAATATCAAGTGTCGCCTGAGGTATTAAGTACATTCCCCTCTACTTTAATAAAGATCAAAGGACAACATTCTATCCTATACCATCAACATTTGTTTCGTTCACGGCGTCTTAGCATAAGATTCAGCTGTGTTAGTCTTCCTAGTATAGTATTTTAATTATAATCTAGAGCCAGCTATCTAACTAGAACGTTCAGGTCATACACAAAATAGGTGAGGTTTTGTACAGATAAGCGAAGTTCAAACAGAATTGATTAACCAATGACATCCCGGTCACATCTTGAAATGTACCAAATGAAACGGTTACGTAATCCCGTGGAGTTGTAATGAAATAATATTAAAATATTACATCGTTTTTGTAATAAAAATACTACTTTATTGATTTATCAATGTGAATGTAAACTAGATACAGATATCAAAAGTTTGTTGACAATTTTTATCTGTTTATTTTATTCATCCCAAACTCACTGGACCGATTTTCTGGACTTCGTGACACTTGATGTAAATAATGATAGAGATAGGTATATATAAAATAATAAGTTGGGGACCACTAAAAGTATCAAATTAAAACACTATACTCATAAAATGCACTCAACAACGAATTATATTAAAGGAGATGCTAAATTAATCACTTCATTAAACTTACTAGCTCTCTATTGAATATTTCCTAGCTTTTATATATGGCATGCATAGACAGAGACTGGAGATTTAATTTGTTAATTAGTTTTAATTTGCAACAGTTTATTTTCATATAACTTACAGTAAACTATCATCATCATTTTAATTACTGATATAGGTAAGAATTTATCAACCAGAAAAGTAGGTAAATAGAATTTCTAAAGTACATTTCTGTTACAGATTTGGTGTATTTGAGCAAGCTAAGCTCTATATGGTAAATGAGAATGGAACATTGTCTAACACTGGTAAACTGGGTTGTGGTCTGGCCGCTGGGGTCGCGGAGGCAGTGTTTGCAGTCACACCCATGGAAACCGTCAAGGTCAAATTTATTAACGACATGAGGATGGAGAAGCCGAGATTCAGGGGTTTCTTCCACGGAGTCAGGATGATTGTGAGAGAGGAAGGTCAGATTCACAGTACAGCTTCATACAACACCACTTTTAAAGACAATTAGTTCTATATACTTGCCTGTTATGGATAACAGCTGATTCATTGTAAATGACTGAAAACATAATGTCATTTTTCATTATTATATCTTTTGTCTAATCATAGTGATACTAATTTATTATTTCAGGTATTGGTGGTGTTTACAAGGGTGTGACAGCGACTATCATGAAACAGGGCAGCAACCAGGCCATCAGGTTCTTTGTGATGGAATCTCTCCGTGACTGGTACAAGGGAGGCGACAGGGATAAGCATGTACCCAAATACATTGTTGGGCTGTTTGGTGGTGTTGCGGGTAAGGAGATACATACATACACATACAAGTAAACTTTAGGGGGTGACTGTTGGCTCAGCAGACACTTTAATGTATATTTGTATGCACGGAGATAATACCTAATCTAAAATTAAACATAACCTGAATCTTATCTTACAAACTCTTGCTTGCACATCATTATCTTCAAGACCTTACTTTACCTAAAATATTGAAAGACATGCCTCTTCCTAAATTAATGTTTAAGTTGCTCTCGGGTTCTCTTATTTTCTACATCTCTTGGTAGATTTTCTATCAGTGTTAATAATAGTAAGATTCATCCAAAGCAAGTGAACAGTAATTATCCGCCGCTTTTTGTGTTTACTTTCTGAACTCTCGATATGTAAATTTTGGCTTGTAATTATTAAAATCCTGACTGGTGTTTATCTTTCAAGTTTCACACAGCCTTAACTGCAATTAAGTTAAATAGAAAATTAATTTATTTTATGTCTGCTGGCCCTTAATATATCGTCTGCTTGGCCTTTAGAATTGTGTACTGAGAGAAATATATATATGTATATATATTACAACAAAATATATGTTGACCAAATGATTGCAACCTCTAGTCTGCCAGACGACTTCGTAAACAATAAAACCGTTAACCTGTGATCTCTCAAACTTCATACAAAATTTAACTATTAACTATTAACTAGATTATTGTAAAGTTACATCAAAACCCGCCAAGCACTTTTCATTTGAAAGAGCCACAGACATTCATCCATCCCAACATTCATAGATATTAATTGACACATAACATATGTTTTATAGGAGCTGCATCAGTATTCGGGAATACACCGATAGATGTCGTCAAAACAAGAATGCAAGGCCTGGAAGCTAGCAAGTACAAGAACACCTGGGATTGCTTCATAAAGATCTGGAAGCATGAGGGTCCGCTGGCCTTCTACAAGGGTACGGTGCCGAGGCTCAGTAGAGTCGTTTTCGATGTTGCCATAACATTCACAATTTATGACAGCATTATGGACGTATTTAACTTCGTATGGAAGTAATTATATACAATCTTGTCTACTATAACAGTGAATTTACTGTAAGTAACGATTGCTATGAATTCATTTTTATATCCATATATATAATAATTTTATAACTATTAGCAGTTATGTACAAATGTGTGAAGCACATACATATTTTTATACAAATATATAATTTCTGCTGTGTATATATATTGTTTTGCAGGGTTCGTTACATTGTGATTATTATAATTTTTTTGCGAGCATTTAATTAAATATGATTTAATTCAAATGACGTTAATGGATCAGGATCCATGTAATTTTTGTGCTTATATTTTGTATAATTTATTGCAAGTTGACTTCGGAAATATGTAAAAGTTTAATTTGTATATTTGTTTATCTTTTTTGTTACAATTTATTTATTCGATGATAATATTTGTGTTTATATATACTGCTTTTATTACTTGATACATTGATACCGCATTTCTCTCTGTAAGCCGTTTAGGATCTTTCATATGAGATATTGACCCACTTTGTAATATAGGGATGGTGCCAAATGTAACTATGTTTATCAGAGGCCTAAGCTGCCTTAGCTGTGAGAAAATCCTTATACAAACTTAATTCCGGCATGGTATGCCACCACACATGTGCATTTATGAGATCCTAATCGGACATTCCGAATACATTTCTTGGGTACAACATTTATTCTTGTAAACTTTTATTTTGCAATTATGCTTTATTTATTAAAATTTCGGTTGAATTTTTATAAAATTTCGTTTTATTCAAATTCTCAATCAAAGTTTTTATATTTAAGTTAAATTTTATTTATCATTTATATACAATTGTACACTTGGTGCTAATCAACACTAGTATATTATAACAGATCCTTTTGTATGACAATTTATATAAATAAATGATTGCCACACAGATTTTTGAATAAAATGTTTAACATCTATATCAGAATGGATAATAAGTGTAGGATTTAAATTGCAATGAAGGCACACACCGATGATCTAGATTGTAACCGTCTATAGTGGACATTTCATCATTGGTCAGCTCGAAATCAAAAATGTTCAAATTCTCCTCTATCCTGGACATGGTGAAGGATTTTGGTATCACTGGTATACCACGCTGAATCTAAAAAATGTTCGTCAATAAGAATTTTAGATGTATGTAATTTGTATTTATATAAATATAAAAACAGTGAACTAATTCCGATGCCAACTTATTATATATAATAAAACATAAATGACTTACCAAATATCTCAAAACCACTTGAGCTTTAGTTTTTCCATAATTTTTTGCTATTTTTTCTAATTTAGGATCCGTCTTGATGACATCTTTGCCTTTAAATTCCGGCCTTGCCCCGGACAAGAGTCCCAAAGGTGTGTATGCAATTGGTATCACAGATAGTTTCTTGCAAAAATCTACTAACTTGTGTTGAGTCAATGTTGGGTTTATCTGTCAATATAAACAATTTGTATACACTATAAGTACCCAATCCACCCAAATTACACATTTACTTCCATATATACAGTCATACTAATTCCTACCTCTATTTGATTAACTGTCGGTTTGATATTAGCATGGTTGTACAACCTTTCGAGTTGTTCTTCATTAAAATTTGACACCCCAATTGATTTTGCAAGACCAAGATTTACAGCCTGTTCCATACATTTCCAGGTATCAAGATAATCTATGGCCGTATTCTCTCCATTTTCCTTCAAGCAATTTTAATAATTAATTAAATTAAATAGGCATACACAAATATATTTCCCATGTACTGATTTAATTCTTATATATAAACATAAATGGGATTTAAAGCTTAAAGTTGGATACACATACATACATAGGTATTACTCCTAAAATAATCTACAAATTTGTTATAATTTCATAGTACAAAAAATTTGATGTACATACACTTATAGATACTGGCCAATGTATTAAGTATAAATCAATATAATCAAGTCTAAGTTTCCTTAGTGATTCTTTCAGTGCGGGTATCACATCCTCTTCAGAGTGACTGTTGTTCCAAAGCTTGAAATTAAGTTAAAAGAAATGTTAATTATTTGTGAAAAATATGTTCAGCTTGTTACATTCAAATTGCTAATAATATAAATAAGATATTTAAAGTTCACTGTCACCATGTCATAATTATTCTGCAATGTCTGAACAATTAAATTCCAGCTAATTTTTTTTATCGTATTAGGATATTAAAAAAAAAAACAAAAATAGTATTAAATATTATTTACATGAACATAAAAAGTTTACCTTTGTAGTTACAAATAAATCTTCCCTTTTAACACAGCCTTGTTTAATTTTATTGGCTATTACCTCTCCTAGCAGCTCTTCATTCTTATAAAATGATGCAGTATCTATGTGTCTATAACCAAACTCTATTCCCCATTCCACAGCTTGTTTAACTAACTCCGGATCAAATTGACGCTACGCAAGAAAAAAAAATTATCTCTAAGGAATTAATTTTTTTTTAAATAGATAAGAAACTTAACTTACCGTATATGTACCTAGACCCACCATCGGAATCTCTTTCCCATTGTTGAGCCTTGCATTGATAACTTTAGGATTCATAATAATTAATTCTATGACCTTCCAAGGTTATAAAACAGTCCAGTAAATTTATATCTAAGGACTTCAATAATTTAAAGCAAACTTGTAGTTAATGCTTCAGCATCGACGTTATATAGTAACAAAATTTCTGTTTCGACGATAATTATTGATAAAATACTTGTTCTAAATACATGGCTTAATATTCAAATTAATTGTGAAACGCCGATAGTAATATCACGCTACTGTCAACATTATCTTTTATTATAAAGTACCTACGTAATGTATTATTAATTATACAACTCAAACAAATACTGCCTTTCAAAAAATTTATTCATTCACAATGATTGTCTGTCACTTCGAAATGATTGAAAAATATATATCATACAAATGTAACTAAAATACTTTGGATACAAAATATTTGCCATTTATTTACATAAGTTTATTATGGGAAGTTTTCAGAGACATTTGAAAATTGTTTTTTTGTAATCATTAATTTTAAATATGAAATATGATATTGTAGGTATACCATATATACTCAAAATTTCAACTTGCTTTAGTATAAAATGTATTGCATTAGTTTTATACCTGTGCGAATCTGTATTGCTAAAGTTAGTAAGACACGATTATTCAAATTTATTTTAAATTTATACGAAATTTTATGTCTCATGTCACGATATTTTATATCGACAAAACGTGAGTCACAACACCGCCGATAACCCTAAAATAAATGTTGTGTGGTTATAAATTTCTTTAGTTTATCCACGTTTAAGTCGAGTGTGGTACACGGGGAATTATCAAACTAGTCACAACAATATTATCTACTACAGAATCTAATAAGCTTTGCATTCTATAATTATACTGAAATGCAATAAGTTTAATTAGTCTATATAATAACTGTTAGTCCCGCAGGGAGTAATCAAATTATGTTATTTGACAGTAAAATCCTTAAACTTTTTTCATGGAATTTTCATCCCTCTATATTTTTATTTTTACCTGCATACCGGCGGTTTATATTTAGGTATATACAAAAATAAGTAAACATTACAACTCTGGTCTTGGAAATTTTTCAATTCATTTTTTCATGTAGATCGTACTAGAATAGTATTTGTAAAGGGTTACATTAATTTCTGATTGTAATAATTTGTAAAAAACTGTTACAATTCCTGGCTGCAGTGTAACAGGCACGAGGTAGAATCTAAACATTTTTTCTTCTGTCCTCAATATGGTCACCACTGTTTATGTAATTTATAAGTTAACCTGAAAAATTATTTTCTAAACTTTATAATATCCTATTGTTGTCTGATATTAATGTGTAAAATATTTTGTCTGAATATATTTTATCTAACTATATAATATGGTTTACATACATATATATTTGATTTTAACAATTAAAAAGAACAACTAGTTTTATAAACACATTTTATTTCAAAAATTATCTATTTGTTAAGATTCTTTTTATTTTCTTCCTTTCTTTAATCTTAAAGAGGTTGCTTACAGTCACAAAACGTTTCCCTTATTTTGATTAAAATAAAATACATGAAACGGACAAGGCTAATAGCCTGCCATATTAAGAAGTAAAAAAAAATCAAGCAGCTGTATTTGACAACGACGTTTGACATGGGTATTTAGATTCGTAATTTGTAAAGCAAATTTAGTTTCATTAAAAATAAAAAATTAAATTTTAATAATTTGTATATAGCATTCAAAGCACTTACAATCATGTCCAGCCCGGAGTTAGACGAAGCATCGCAATCAGTGATAGATTTTTTAAATGCAAATGTTCGAAAGAGAGACGAAAATAATATAACCAACGAATTGAAAAAGGACTTTTTGCTGGCCAAAAAGAAAAGTAAAGAAAAAAAGAGAAGACCTAACAAAAAGAAATCTAGAATATTAGGACGGAGGGAGAGGAAAAGTCTGGGTTTCTACACAATACAGAGAAACACAATTAAGTATAATGAAATGCTGCCTTTAAATAAAGTGTGGTGTGAATATATGAGTCAGTTGCTAGAGTTAGAACAGCCAGTGCCAGATTATAACAGCAAAAATTGGGAACAGTTCTCACAGACATTACATAAGGCTGATTTCCATGGTAGTTACATACAAGTTGTCCGATCTAAGTGCCCTTCGTATGTTGGTAAAAAGGGAATATGTATAATGGACACCAGGAACACTTTTAAAATTCTTTCCTCAGACAATATACTTACAACAATACCGAAAAAGGACAGCATATTTGAGTTTTATGTTAATAATATTAAAATTATGATATTTGGTAAACATCTATGTATGAAACCTGCTGAAAGGTCGGCAAAGAAAATCAAGAGCTACTTAGAACCTGATTTATTATAATAAACTCTTAACAAAATAATTCTGTTTTTTTTTAATATTTTTACTTTGTATATATTCCCTAATAAATGGCTCAAACAAGTGCACAATTGTATGACATGATCCATACCACAAATTTAATTTGTTATACAAAGCATTAGTAGTTTTTCTAATGTAATCAAAGGGATAAATTCTTAACACTCACATAATTATATTTTTAGGATCCCAATAATCCTAATAGCTGTTCTAAAGCTATAAATAGCTAATTTTCTGTCGTAACTATTCAAATTTAAGTGTTTTAGACTCTTGTTAGTCCGTCTGAGTGTTTGTTCTGACTAAATTCTGGAATGGCTGGTCATATTATCGTAGGAATTTCACTTGTATATCATAATTGATTTCAATGGACTTAAACAAGGAAAAAATCTCATTTTGACTGTTACTCTTACACAGTATACCATTACTTTTTTCAGTAAAGTAGCCTTTCAATATTGTTTTTTTTTTTTTTGGAAAGGCAAAGTTTTGAGGTAATTCCATAATTACCTCATCTAGGCCAGAATAAGATCTTTTTGAGAAATTTGAATCACACTTTAATGATGTTAACATCTCAAGGGGAGTTAATGTGAGGACAATATTACAGGTAAAAGCTAAATACATATAAATGTTCAGGACTATGCATATTCACTTAGAAAAAGTTACTTGAAATTATTTACATCCCTCCGACATAGCTACTAAATATTTATATAGATAATATTCTTATAATACGGTCACGAAATAATAATGTAGGTTGTGGTTGATTTGGGAGAACTATAATTCAGAGTTTCATATGAAAGGAATGATGTCGGGTGTTTGTTTGTTTTACATATAGCCTTCAACTGTTCAAAGACATGCACAGTATATTCTGCCAGCAATGAACGACGTTGCAGTTCTTAAATGTAAAAATCGAGGAATTTTTTGGCAATCCATTTACAAATTGTGATAGTGTCAAAATATTTTCTTTAATAACTTCGCGTCCAACAGTAAAAACGTTGACATTGGCAAAACATTCCACTTTTCCAGCAAGAAAGACGCCATAGCATTATAAAAAATTGCAATAAAATAATACACAAAACGCGGATATTGACAAATATTCCTAGAACCAATATAGAATAATAAAAACAAACTAAACAAAAAAATATAATAGAAACAAACAATGAATGAAGACATAGTGTTAAAAAACTGAATACACTTCATGAATTCAAAAGAAACAATAGTTTAAGTTTAATGTTGGATTTAATTTTTTTTTAACCCCTCACATTTAACAGACCTGTAACCTCTTCGTCAACCTAGTTTTAGTTTTACCCAAAAACCTTTATAAATTACGTTCAGAAAATAAAAATATTTATTGCCAAATTATTGAACAGACCTTCGTGGACTCATCGAAATATCAAAATTATTTTCAAGCTACTTTCGCTTATCATTCTCGAATTTATCCAAGCCAAGTAGGTATGTCTTTAAAAATAGTTTTTAAACGATAAAAATGTCTATAAATAACTTTAATATTTGTAATTTAAATAAATGGTATTCAGTTCTTATCGTTTGCAACATTGGGATTTAATAATCAATTATTTAAAATTTGTTTGTGAAATGTTACCAAGTCCATAGTGTTGCTAGTTATTGCTAAAATACTTTTTTTTTTAATTTATTAAGTATACTGCTTCATGCTTGACTTTATTAATTTATTAGAAATAATGATAATAAGAATTTTTTACTAGAGATTTTTTTGGAAAATAAAAGTATTTATTTTATATATGACAACTGTATTAATGATTTTCAAGTAATTTATATAACAGTCCGCCTAACAACGCGAAATGAGGATGCCTTTATTTTCGGGACCCGTTACAGTCTACCGATTTTGATTTCTGGATATCCACAACCATCACAATATTTTTAAATAGTTTCTAATACAATTTATTGAAATATTCGATTTCTTGTCCACTGTATCAACATAACTAGGTAAATATTCATAAAGCCTATAATCTGAAAAAAAAAAATATATAAACAAAAAT
>DVQP01001352.1:0-15881 GCA_018231745.1 Danaus eresimus
TTTTACATATATGTTTTACTTTTTAAATCTTGTTGTTATTTTAGTTAAGGCTGAGTTACAAATTGCTGTTGGATTTTAGTCAGGGCTTTACACATTGCCCCTTGCTATAAAAGCTATTCTGTGTTCTCCAAAATCCAGACAACGTAAAGTTGTGAAAAGTTTTTAGAAATATATAAACTCTGTTCTAAAACTCAAATACTTATAGCGCACAAGATCTTATTATTTTCTAGTAAAGTATATGTGACCATTCCTTTGGTAATAATTTTACTTGTTGCAATTTAAAATGATTTAATCAAATTATCGTCATATTGATTCACACTCTAGATACAAAATTGTTCGTTACATAATCGTAATAATTTGTGAGTCATTTAAATAGTTTATTAAGGCACGAAATTTCAATATAAAATAAACGAATGAAAGAGAAACGTTCCCATCCCACAGCAATTTAATATGGTAACGTCCTCATGACTTCTGCGTGACATCATCACACTATGACGCAATGGTTACGTCATCAGATTGGCACAGTTTGCGATTAATGTTTCTCGCTCGCTAGTCTTTGTTTGTGTGCAGCTTTATTGAACATTATTCAATACTTATTGCGTTTAATAAGTATATATTTTTTACGAAGTGCATACAGTCATTTCTTTGAATATAATATTTAGCACCTTCTTATATCATTCATTGAAAGAATGGAAAAACCTATCAGAATGTTCTCAGATGTATCGCTGTATAGTCAAACAATGTCGTTTTGATTAATTACAAGTATTTGATAATAGACTGTTAAAAACAAATCTGCTAGGGAGCACAGTCTAGTTGCAAGAATTCCCAAAAAGTTAATACGAACTACACGCTAATTAATCTTTCATGGCAGTGTCGTTTTGCGTTAGCAAACTGTCGTCGCGGCAGACATGCGATCCGTAGCTACGAGATCGTAGCTCGTAGCATCAATTAGAGCTCCGGAACTGCGCAAGTTTACATCATTAACACCATAAAAAGACAGTTATTGCGAGAAAATTCGCGCAATCAATTAGGAGTTTTAAGAGGGTCGGGGGGTTGGATGCGTGCAGAGTGCAACGGCGACGGCGGCGAGTCAGGGGGAGGTGTGAGGGGGTTTGTCCGGGGAGGGGGGGAGCAGCGCGCGCATCTGTGTGCATTCGGCATATTTACCCCGATAGTGGGCGGGCGGGTTCACTGACCCGACCCAATGCAAGCCGAACGTAGGCCGCGACGCACACGCCGTTTCATTACTGCCACCGCACCGCACACCCATGCAAAAAGCTAACACTGAGCCTCAAGTGGGCACGCACGCTTTTTTAATCATCTGACTGATAACTTAGGGCTTAGATTAGTTCTCTAGTATCCGTTTTAGATATGTGAGAGAACATAGGACAGAACAGACGCTAAACGGTACTTCCTTGAATGGACCGTCGGAGTCATATCGATCCCGTGTTTATTTCAAACTCAGCTCCAGAGGATACGTCATTTAAAATTTAAAACAAACTAAACCTGTGTTTAGATTTTAGTTGCATCACTTTTAATACATATCCATCAAAAGAATACATGTAAGAATCTTAAAAAAAAAAAAATCTCTCTATTGTGGAATGAAAGACAATATATAATATACAATTAAATGTATTTTTACAGTTCCATAACTAAGACGTACATGGCTAATGCACATGCGAGTCATAATTATACCACAGCATTCATAAATCCAGTGATTAAGGTAGACAGACACATTCATGGCTGTAAGTATAAATCGGGGTATACTTATGCAAAACCTCCCTTGCAGTGGGCGAATGGTCGGATGCAATGCCATAACCTACCCCAAGCTTTCCCCTCGTAGAGGCAGGTCAGGGCAGACGCTTTTGAAGGGCATTTACATAATAAACAGCCGTCTAGTATTTACAAATTGATAATAACCACTAATGTGTTGTCGATAAGTTGGTTTTTGAAATCCTTAGTATATTTATTTAAATATTTTCTGTGTTCTACCTTAATTGTAATCTTATCTTCATGTGCAGCAAATCATTCGTATAGTCTGCCATAAGAATTTAAATCAGACACTGCCTTTTAAAATATTGTGTAACGACTGCGACCAATAACGACCACAAACCGGAAGTCCTTTTAAAGAAATTAGGAAGTCAAGAAATTTTATTTTTTCCCATTCAATTCAGACTATCCAATGACCTATAATAGACAGCATTGATATCAAAAGCTCCTCATTTGCAAGGACTACGATTTCACATATTTAAATTTTCAAAGCAGTCAGTATGAAATTATACATAAACTTAACGTGTACGTTAACGTATTTCACAAATTTTATGAAATATTTAAGTTTATAAATTTCTTTTCTTGAAGAAAAAATTAAACAAATTGCTCCTAAAGGAAAATCGTTGTTGCTGAATGCTAATAGTATTTCAACACGAAAGAGAAGTTACTTGTTGTGTGTATTAAAAAAAATATTAATATTCCTTAAAGTTGCTATTTGTCACGTATTTGATTAACAGAAATTATCCATCCATATATCAGTAAGGCCTCACTGTGCAACCTTAACTCAATCGGTGTCGGTAATAATTTCAAAACTTCTTATATCAGCGAGGGTAAATTAAAGAAAATTTACACTAATCTCATACGGTCAGTGTCCATCCAAAATTTTGGAATTTTTTTTTCTAATAAAATCTAAATTACGATAATATACTCAACTACAATAACAACGTTTACATTAGGGGATTTATCGATGTGACATAGGTTTCCATACCTAAAACATAAAACTTTATTACTTCAATTAGACACTCGTCAAACTAAATACAGAGTGATACAACCTCTTCCACAAACAGGATAATTATTTTTATACTCGTTATATAATATTTTATGTTATACTGAATTTAGAATTCGATTTTTAAAGTATAAATATCAGAATACCGCATTAATAGATCCAATCAATAGAAACATCTCTCGCAATAAATAAAAAAAGGAAAACTATTGAAAAACTAGAACAAACTGTATGGACAAATGTAGATATAATGTATACTTACTTCTGAATATTAAGTAGGTATACTTATGTATACCTACTTAATATTCAGCCTATTAATACCTTGTAACGACGCAAAAATCATATTCAACTTAATATTTAATTTGAAATATTAAACATTGAATTCGGATGATATAATATGAAAGCGAATGTGTATAGTTACGACTTTACAGACATATTTTTCATCTTTATTGATGATCGGTTGATGGCAGACGTTCGCAAACCCAATACTACACTATTAGTCTGATTAAAAAGATTCTGTTTTTATACAGATACATGGACACCTGGCGTACAGGCGGGAAAATATCTACCTGCAATATTTTAATATATGTATTTACAAAGAATGTAATTACGTCTTAATGGCGCATGTATTGAAACATAGGTTTGAAGATCGCATAGACTACTGAGGTAATGAAATTTTCATTTTAATTTACCTTAAGATATTTATTAAGTAATTTATTTAAGTAAATTGCGTACAATATTACTTAAAAAGAAAATCCTAAAAAAAACGTTTTAGGGATACGAAAAATTTGTTTTAATTTATGACCACGATATTTTCTGCTCACTTTAATTTAATTAAATTTTTAAGGAAAAATATAGAAATAAGCTCACATTACCTTAGCTTTTTCTATGCTGTTTTTAATGTTAAAATTGATTATTACATTAATTAGTATAAACAGTGGTTATTTTTCAAATATAAACTTCATGATACTAAGTCATTATAAACATTTACCTAAATTATTCAACGTTTTCTAGTCGCAAATTATAAGATCGGGACGAATTAAAGATGTATGAAACGACATTACAAGCATAACGTCAGGTGAATGACATCGAACGACTCTTAAGTAAGGAGACTATACTGTTTGGCAGTTTTAATCTTCCGAATGTCAACTGTTCACTTATTTTTCTTTATTCAACGTATAAATTAAACTATATAACATTAATTTTAATTACTACATTGAAGTTTTAAGATACAACCGTGAGGGCCAGGGACATAAATGCTTCCTATAGGAAGTTGAGAGGGGACAAACAGAGAAGTCGATAATTTCTTCGAGTATAACGTCAGCCAAAGACCAATAATTAAATCAGAAAATACATGCGGCATGCATCATCGAGGCTCTGCTTTCCGACTTCGCCCGAGCGTTGCACGTTAAACTCTAGAGCGGCCCATTAAAATCCTATGCGTTCAAAAGCCCGCCCTCACCGTGCGCTGCCACTCCAAAGTTTGACCTCGCAATTACTAAAATTGGTTTGATTTACCATTTTAATTGTAACAAAAAGCTTATTTTTTCCACCGGTATGGACGACGGCATCGCTGAGCGGGTATTGCAATCTCAACCGAGTGACTCCAGGTTAGAAGGTTCATAGGGGTTCGTCTCTGCGAAGCGGTGTACCGATCGCGGTTTGTAATTTTGAGCTGTGGCGTCATGTCGTTAAGGCGTACTTTCTTTCGGAGGTGTCGGTAGGCGCGAGAGGAGAGCACTCGAGGTCGGATGCTGTGAGCAGGGTCGGGGGGAAGGGGAGGAGGGGATGGGACAAAATCGATACCGTCGGGCGGCGCGCGACGTCTTCCACCCTCCCCGCTCCCCTCTAATGAATGAGAGCGAACATAGTCATCTCTGCGGATGGCGGCTCTAGCGATACATACGGCAAGCCACCGCCGCCTTCACTACGCTACGAACCCGACACGATATATTGCTCTGAGCCACGATAACGAACCGAATGTCCAATCAATCAAACCGTGCAACTCTACTACAATTTTCAATATATTCTCACATAGTTACGCGATGAGAATAACAAATCTATATTTTCTATGAGAAACAAAACTGTTTATACACTACGATGTACAATGAGTACGATCTTAAGTATGAGAAAACTTGATGTTTAATTTAAATTTTTCATATTTTTCATGATTTGTTTTCATAAAGCTATAAAACATAATAACTATATACTTGTAGAGATTTATAATTAATTAAAATATTGGAACACAAATTTTGGGTATAAACATTCATTCTTATATTATATAGAAAACGCTTCCCGCCCATAAATTGTTTCTTCCTTGGAGTGTACTTGAAAACAGTAATAATAGCTTGAGATGCCCCGAATACAGCTGAATCTTGTGACAGCTCCGACAGAAATGCAATAGCTCGTCTATACGTCATTAATACAGCTGGTAGGGAAATATGGCGTCAGACTCTCGACCCCTTTCAAACGTTTCATTGTCAATACGAGTTTTTTACTTCGTAATGACGCTGTTTTTTCTTTTATATTTATTTAGTTCTGTAATATTGTGTGATAGTTGACATTTCATACTATCATTTATAAGTTTTCTAAGCAATATATAAAAGTGAAGCTAAAATTTGTTCTATTCGTTTATTTTATTCCTTACAAGTTCCCTGGCTACTTCACTGAGAAGGAATATAGCAGAAGCAGGTCCGATATGTGAATTATACTTTAGTTTCAAGAAAAGATGTTTACCATTCTTCAAGATCTAACGAAGCGTAGGGCGGCAGTATAAAGTAATGTACAATCCTCTGGTCTGAAAAGCTAAGCATAGAGAACGATAGATACAATCAAGATATTGCCTCGAGTCTGAGTACAGCATTGTAAAGACACAAAAACATTGTTAAGGAAACTCTTGTTAACTCTTAATGTAACCTTTGTTAAAGTTTATAAAAATAAACCCTATTCGGTATAGAGTTGTCCACGTCTAGTGATAACGAGTCGTCCCCATACTCCACGTAAATTAAAAACATGCGAGACCAAATCCAGAGGAGAGCACACATCGACGCTATAACTAAACATGTATCATTGTAGTTAGAGAAAGATATGAAATTGATAATAACATAACATGTGTTGTGTTCGATAATATTACTGTTATCATATATGCTACGTGCTCTCGAGATGAGCTTGGATCGTCCTATTTACACGTGCACTGACACTCAGAAGCATCATGACTACGGTCGAAATACGCATTCAACAATATACATATGCATATACACATATTTGTAAAGACCGATTGTTTATTGTTTATCTTTTCAATTGATTAGACAGTTTAAATATTTTTTACATACGTTTATATATTTTTACCAAAAATAATTATATATGTATATTTTTCTGTACTTGTAGATATAGTGATTTAATGGCTGTAACAGCCATCAAACTAACAGCACCCATAAAATCTTAAAGATCCATTATATTAAAATATTACATCAACAGGAGAACATGAGTTAGTACTGCTAGCCATAGCTCATAGTAATCAAAGAAAAATAAAAATTTAAAAACAATTTGTATAGTTTAATGAGCGTTTCAATTGCCAGCTGAAAAGCTATGGAAATGACAATACTTTGAATTTTCAACGGTATTAAAATTCAATAGACAGATATAAATATTATGCGCCTGAAATTAATAACAAATCATCTGCTGCCGTATATATGTTCAATAGTATTACAGATCAAACTGTCCACTGACAGACATAATGAAATAGCACGTTCTAAAACCTAACAGAAAGTTGATCAGATCATGATTATATTATTGTAAGTAATAAGTTTGGTTGGTTTTAAAGTTTGACATGTACATACTGACGATACATAAATAGTATACCGCTGAACTGAACAAAGTTGAACATTGATGTCGTAACAGACCATGGTGAGGGCACGAAGGGAACGCCAGCGAAGCGTGGAAAACAAAGTCCTGAGCCCGAGCGAGCCCGTGGACTCCCCCTCGCCATCCATCCCGTCTTCACGCACCGCTGATGGGTCACTGGACTCTCATATCACAACTCAACTCGGCAATGCCTCCATTCACCGGCCTCTACCACTGCCTCTTTCCTTATATATATTATATTAGACCGCCTTTTACGATATTCCGAAGCGATGATTGTTAAACTATGAACCGTAATAAGCGGAGGCCTTCGCGAGACTGGCACGTTATCGCGACGACACCTATAAATTAAACACTAATAACACACTGTTTCGTGAATGGACACGACCACGTTGTTTTGGTCAGATGACACGGGACCCAGATGTCTCCGAGACGGGAACTTTTCAAACGTCAACAGTCAGGAATTCGGGAGGCTAGAAATATCTTTCATTAGTCCTCTAACTAAAAACAACACTCGTGTCCACGGCTATTATTTTATTGGTACTCTACCAAAATATTTATTTTTTATTTTGGGACCGTTGCGAAGACAATGACGCATGCCTTTATTAAAACGTCTTTATAAAATATTCATCTTCACTTATAACATTACCTAACCAGTAACAATCTTCTCTAGAATTAATTTATTTTTCTTTTAAATACCTAATGTAAAGATCATTCGTGTACGACATCAAGAATGGCAGAACTGACGTGCACTACAATAACAAACAGTTGCATTATAATTCCGTCTAATTATGTGTCGGTCATTATTTAAATGTTATATTTTAAATATCACAAATGCATTATAATATATAAATATATTTATAGAGGAACTGCTAATTATCATTCTCATTACAGTCCCCACTTACGAAATTACTTATGGTAATGAGAGTATCTTTCATTGGAATAATTTGTTCTGAGCTATAACCGAGACACTATTCTCTATATAACGGACGAGATGAGTAACGTTTACCTAATTAATGAGAGGTGAAGACAGTTTTGTGTGTGTGTCTGTGTGAGTGTTGTTTTACAAATGTGTGTTTATAATTAGCTTGGGTCCATGGCAGAAGTCCAGTTCGTTCAATCGGTTAACGGATCCGTGCTGTATCTGGTCCGGTCATTGACAGGACGTGTTTTTTTTCCGGAACCACAACCGTTCCGTATACTTGGGGAAGTTAAATCTAAATAACAAGTCAAGGATGCCTTCAAATATATTTTTAACTGTAACAAGAATTAGTGAATATCGTTAAGTAAGGGAAATATGGTGAAGAAGTTTGAAATAATTAAGTTAGTGAAATTTTTGGCATACCCTATCCACTGTCACATAAATATGTATGAATCATTGTACTAATGATTCTGTTTGTTACATTTGCATTATAGAATCTTTTGAGGTCATAATGTTAACTGCAGATAAGTGCGATTTGACCCTTAATAAATTAAAATAAAGAACCTATGAAAAAGTTGAATTCGTATCACTTAGTCATTTTACTAATTATAAAATTTTAATTCATCTGTATGGGCAGATAAATTCAAAAAAAAGCTAAGTCCTATACGTATAGACATTTTTTGTGTTTTGTTTACGAATGCATGTTTATATATTTATAAAATAACGATATTTTTCTGCATAGTGTATAATTTTAAACGCTTTTATTATTAAAATATTATATGTATGTATCAATAAACATTCGTTGTAAAGCACTCGTGGCCTTTGGTTTGGATGCTAATCACGGCGAAGACTATTATTAAACCGTCAAAGGATAATCAAAACTGAAACTTCGAGGTTAAAGAAATGTATTTCTTGATAAATAAATTACTTAATCAGAAGAAAGCAGACAAAATTATCTTAATATACACTGTTAACATGTTATATTACACGCATTAGTTATACGTAACACAAAATATATTTATGACAGGTACGCCATCTTGCTTATTTGACAATGTTAGCTGGTATTTAGAGAATTTGATGAGGAATATTTGACGAAAATAGTGGAGTTCCAATAATATCATGTTACACTAAGTAGGCGATACGAGAACGATGTTTTATCAAATTCAATTACCATACTATTAAACGTATTTAAATAACTAATAAGCGATTTATATTAAATGTTTGTTTAAAAGTTTTAATTAATAAATAAAATATAAATAAACGCACCGCTGACGTATAATAACGGTTGCGGAACACAATAAATGTGGAAAATGCATAAGAAGCGTCGCTCGAAGCATTCGAAAGATCCGCCGATAGAGCACGCAGTTAAAGAGAATTTCATTTTAAATGCTTCAGATTAAAACGGAATTAAATTTTCATTGCGAGACCTATTAGACGTCTCATGCTGTACTCAAACACCTTAGTAATGCGGGAATTATAGATGACGTGTTTTCTGTTTTATAAATAAACAATCATCACTAGGTGTTAATATCTTATGTAAGAGTTCTAATAATTCAAGGCTTTAACTGAACATTAATGTCTAGTTGACCACGAGAACCTTAACAACAACAGTGACACGCGCGGGAGCTGACTAAACGGTTTAGGCGCCATTCCCGGATCATTTATTTGGCAAATTGCTTCTATCAATATTCTCTGGCGTGTTTTGAAGCTATGAGTTATTTCAATTATTTCCTTTGCTCTCTCGGCCCGCAGACTCCAGCCGAGTTGACGAAGACGGGCGAATTCCATTAAATAAATAAACAATATGATATTAATGTGATTATAATAATCATCACTTTTACGTATTTAATTTCGGTTCGTTGACCTTTAATGCAAAATACATACATTTGTAATATTTAATATGATATCACAGCAAATAAAAAGAAATTGTACGTAATATTTGCTTAGGTTCTTGTTTAATAATAAATAATAAACATTTACGAAAGCTTAAAACAGAATCACAAACAATAAATTATAGTTCAATACCAGTTAAAAAAAAACTATTTAAAACTTGACTGGGGCTTTATGTGAAGTATTGTTTGCTCTTATATTATAATGTTTATTGTTATTTAAATGAAATTAGTGTACTATAGTATGAAATGAGATCTGTGTTCGGTTTGCCGGCGGGGGTGGCATACACGTGACATCAACCTGATAACGATCACAGTTTTAATAGAGTTCTTCGCTGCACCCAATCACGGCCCCTGCCCGATACAGATGTACAACTATTATCGTGATTGTACTAAGAAGCTATGTACAACTTAAAATACCTTTTTTCGTATACACAATCCAAATATACATAAATCTTCGAAGCCAAAACTCTGAATAAACTCTGCGGGTGCTCACATTTATATTTGTATATAATGAATAAACTAAAATATGTAATAACAAAATCCACACAAGATATTAGTTAGGAATCTCGACAAAATTCATATATATAATGTTTATCTTAATGCTGCTGTCAATTCAGACGTAAGTCATAGTCACCCCGTAATGTTATGACCATTCAGTGATATCGAAGCAAAACATAACACAACTCAACCAACCCAATATAGCCTGGTTACAACTTAGGCGCATACACCATAAAGTGTTGACTTTAACACAACGTCCAATATACCGAGGAAATTCCTAAAACCATTTCAGAATGATTTTTGTAGTCCAATTAAAAAAAAATCAAAAGCCACATTGCTTTCCAAAACCCTTCGGATAGAATTAAAATATTATCGAATTTATCAACATTTTCTACAAGTCCATTTCAATTTACGATAAAGGAAACTTTTTCACACCGATCTGCAGCTTTTTAACCATTTCCTTAGATGTGTTCAAAATATACAATTAATTACACACTACATTACAGGTACCACAGCACACGGCCTCGAGGTGAAAATACAAATAGTTTACAATACCAAATTATACGTTCGGATGGGAAAACTGAATATTATATTAATGATCATAAGTATATGAGAATAATAAATTTATATAAATATGTCAATAAAATAAGTAAAATTCAAAGAACAATAATCGTGCTAGCTTTTTGATAACATATATTATAATGTATAAAAAAAATATTATCGCTGTATTATGTCAGATTTCTTTTATGAAACAGGTTTGATCTAGTTCTGTAGTGTGTCGTCCATGGCAACCGCGCCTGTAATAAACACAATTCGTGAATCCACTTGATCAGATAAAATCGTCTGAATGTCAACGCACCGGCCGGTCACCTTGAGCGACGCAATCGCGGCGAGGGTTTTGCGAATGTGATACAATCTTATCGAAAGGTCGATACAACTTGAACGGGCTCGTAAATAAGACACACTAAGTGGAAAAGCCGCTACTTTACAAATGTCCTTTTAAATTTACCCCACAACACGTTTTGAGGAAAATTGTACCTAGATATATAACATACACACACACATATATATTTATTTATTAACATTACCAATCTACATAAAGCGTATATATATTTCTTCTGCATTGATATAATCACTTCAAATGTAAATTATTAATAATTTATCATATAACATACATAGAATTGTTTACATCGTTCTAATATCACACGCGTCACGATTTACGTACTTGTCTGGATAAGACAAACGTTGACGTAGTTTAATTAATAATAGCGCGGTATCTAGTATATCATTTCAATTGAAAGTGATAGTGAATAAATTTAATAGCACTTTCATATATAATCCAAAGTAATGTTTTATATTAAGACAAGCATACGAAACGGAGTGTCGCTGACGTACCAGTTTTAGAAGCGGTAGCGCAATTAGAAACGGCCTGGTGCATCACTGGTGCCAAAGATGTTGCTCCAATTTCATGCGATCGATGTCAACAGGCCGAAATAGTGAACATGGCGGCCCAGAATATACCAGCAAGGTTGCAAACATCCATCTGACCCTATGGCTAAAGTCCGATTTCTTAATGTCAAAGGTAAACGTGGAAAGCTTGATGGATGACCTATTGCCAACTACTATTTTTATAACAAAAACACGTTCCAATTTCCTGGTAAATAGAGATATTTTCATTTCATGACAAATGAGTGTATCTTTGAAAAATATTGCATTTAAATACAAATTGGAGCTACGTAAAATATCGATTTGTGGCTTCAGATCATTTGAACTTTTAGGCATGTTTCCGATGTAACATTTTACAAAACTTCACAAACGTAGACGCAATTGAAAACATTTTAGAACCGTACATGTGTGGTGTTCGAAAAAGTGTTAAGAGGAAGAAACTTAGAGGGAGCGCGTTAAATGTTAGCAAACTGAGCTAACGATTGTGAACTGTGAGGATTGTCGCACTCTCAGAGCGCATTCACGGAACTTTCTTACAAACTAGCAGGCTCGCATGGATTCATTTTGAATATTATACTGTATAATTTAACTATTCTATATAAACTTTTAGGTGTGCCAGTATAAACAAAAATGATACATGAACCTTAAAAATATATTTTATACATGTTATGGATAGTTTCTTTAATGTATCAAAACACCAGGCAGAAACCAACACAATAAATTAACACATATATATAAAGAAAGTTACTTTAAGTAGTAGTACACTTTTATGTGATAGAAAAAACGGAAGGCAATGACAATTTTTTTGACACGTAATATTTATTTTGAGTCATCCTTTTACAGTTCTATAATTTGTAAGACTATTTTTACACAGCTATCCGAATGTCAACAACTTAACGACAGCCATCGACATAATATTACCATCGATGATTGGTTTGATTTAAGTATTTAAGAGAGCGAAATATAAACACAAGTTAATAGGCTACAGAAAAGTTATTCAAAATAAACCAATTTATATAGTAGTATGTAATTGCATCTAGTTATTTGAAGGCACTTTAAATAATATATTTTAGATGTCTTCGAGTTTCCCATCCATAATAACAATAGTTCCTATGTTACGTATAGTAAGTGATAATGTTATATTATATTTATAATGATATTGTAAGTTAAATGTCTGTGTCTGTCCGAGCGCGGTCAGACGCGGACAACTGGAGCGTTGCGGCGCCGGCGGCGCACGCGCTATTACATTGTTACCCAGCCGACATCACCGCTAACTTTACTACAAGACATTTTGAAATTCAAATTACTGTGTTACTGTTATATCCAATATGTGTATCGCGATCAATACTAACTCTGTTATCAGGAGGAATTGAACCATTAAGTTTCCAAAGAGGCCTTGCCTTCCTCTGTGGGTATAAACGGGAAATGTTCTGAAGAACTTTAAGTTTGTCGTACATGTTACATCACATTCCTCTTATCTTTGCACCGCTCGCCATCGACAGGGAATCTATCCCCCACACCTTGGCACCCCCATGGCCGCTCACAGTAAACTTTCAGAAAAAAATCCTCTGACGAACACCCGCGAAATGAAATGTAAACTCTTTGATAAGGTTTTACCTAAGCAAGAAAATATGGGGTTCTTCAAGAAGAGTGAAAAGATATTTGAATGGTAAAAAACGCTCAAGTGATATTCCATAGGGTAAGGCGATGGCTTAACATTAACAAAGAAAATTACAATAAGTAAAATCATGTTATCATCGTATAATCAACATCTGTTTTCTATTTGTCAACTATTCAACGATAATCCCATTAAAACCGATCTAATATTAATGTATATGAATAAAGTAAACATGAAAGGTGTCGGTATTAATGTTTTTATACTGTATCTGATCCCTGTTCGCGATTAACGTCCGGTATACTGTACAGTTAGAGTATTACAACCGCTGTGTCGGCGTACGGCAGACGGCATGCACCGCGGCACATCAAATAGATCGGGTGTGCGATATCGTCTCCATTGGTCGGGGGTAGCACCGCTAACATTACGATATTGGCCTCTACATATGGTTGCTACACTAATGGACGCATCTTTCATATTAGCTTAGCGCCACTAACTGAATAGTAGCTAACTACACGAATCCTTCATAGATTTAACTATAAATTATTGATTTAATATTTCCATTATTTACGGGAGAACTCATCATATTACTACAAGAACTTAATTTAATATCGCCATAAAGTAACGTTATATTTTTGTGGCATCAGCTATGAACATTATTAAAATCACTTTTAAGAAAACACGAATTGTATTATAATAAAGACTATTACATTTTTTAATACCGAAACATAAAGAAAACTATAAAACTTCCGAGTTAATAATGGAAATGGTAAATTTTTCAACTTAAACATGATAAAGACTACATTTCCTCAGCTCGTACCATATAAACCACATAAACGAGCGGTATGTTTATACTATCCCTATATTGGGCCATCAATCTCCGACACAAGATAATGGTCAGCGCAGATTTAGTTCCTTAACCATATTAATTTAACCAGAGGTCTCGCCACGTGATCGACCAAAATAAAACATAATATATCGTATATAGCTGGACATACGTTAGAATCATTTAAAATTAATAAATATATAATCTCGTTATTAACTTTTTATATGAATAATACTGACTTGTGAACATGTCGAATATGATTAGAAGATTGTTTAAACTATGAGGGCATTTTAAATGATATATTAAGTTTATGTTATAATCACATGGTGCTTCGTGTTTTATACCAGTGAATGCAAGTTTATAAAAATTCAAATAAGATGATATCATGTCAGCGTCAGTATAATATTAAAACTATAAATCCTGGCTATATCACGATTGGGTAATAAATTTAGAGGGACAGATGGGTGCTTTCTTTTTATAACTTTAAATGACAATCAATATTAAAATTGACTTTAATCAATATTAACAATTTATAAGTAACCTGGAACTATCCAACTGGGACATACGTACGTAAAATTTACATAAAAATCTTCGTCTAATATACGATATTACCAATAATTGAAAACTTCACATAATTAACGTTTATTTTAAATGTATAAAGCTTCTACGACCGATATAAAATAAGAAAGTTAATGAGCAACATGTATGTATGTATAATATATTTATATACACACGGTACACTAACCTGAAACAATGTGAATATAAAGTTAGTGTTTATTATTATGAATGTGTTCGTCTGTCCGGGATCAATACGCGACCGTGGCGGATGATGCAAGTCATCACGGGGTCGTCAACATCGCCTTTTGTGTTTTGACGCTACACATAATGACGACAGAGTCACCTAGACGATTTCACTGCGGAAAACACACTTTTAGGGAAGATTTTTTTTTTACTTTTGTTATAATTTCGTTTGAATAAAGCCATCTATCTGGTTGCTTGCATTGAATGGTATAAGCATTTTAATCGTTATGAACTTATCATACTTTAGTAAACGTGATGTGGATATTCGTCTTCATTATGTATTAGTAATATGTGCTATAACAGATATTATAACGAAATATTTTAATACAACATCTCACACGGCTACACGAACGCTACCTGTGGCTATAAAACTAGAGTAACAAACAATTACGTAATTCTTAGAGACATTTTTCAAGAATGTCTGCAACATTAATGCGTGGAGTGTGCTGTGACTGTTATTTAAAAATTACCATATACCATTTTACACACATACACAACATATGCCAAATATAAAATTCTGATATTTAATCAAAATTATCATTTATCCTTTCTTATAATAAAGACATTGTTTTTTCTGACAAGTTTCATGCTTAAATAAATTTAAATGATTTTTAATTTTAAGCCTTCAGAAAGATTGAAAAATTATGTACAAATATAGGACGAAGCTATTCCGGACACCGCGAGGGATACTGTGTGGATTGTATATTATGAATTAGTCAATTTAAACATCGGCCGAACATTAAGAGGACCATTAATTTCAGAGAACAAAGCTAACGATTAGAACAATATGTTTATTGTTCCGAATTTAATGACAATTTATTATACATTCTATATATGATTTTCAATAAAGTATTTATCAGAGAAGGAGTGCTAAATCATAATATCTTTTTAAAATAAAAACATATTAAGTTAAGTATTTTCTTTTTTACTACGTTATCATACAACACAAGAAAATAAATAATAATAAAACTGTTTAACATATGTGAAACGTTTAGCGTGGTCTAAGTCCGTCATAGGGGTGCGTGTCCATGCGTGCACCCAATCTTATGGATTGCCCAATTTATCTTGCCACGAGATTTATTGACGGCCTGAGCAACCATAACTGGTAGCGTTAAAACAAGCAGTAATACTTCTGGGGCAAATAATTAATACGACACCACAGTTGAAAGTGTCTTCGCTTCCCTCATTAAAAACTTTACGAAGGATGACATATCTACATACATACGTATAATATATATATATATATA
>DVQP01001353.1:0-15868 GCA_018231745.1 Danaus eresimus
TTATAGTATGTTATTAATACTGTAATTAATGTCGTCGCAGTACTTACTTTCAACCTAACAGATTAATTATCAATCACTTCCGATACAATGCACGCACTAGTCCACTTATCACGCGTCGCTCATGCGTAATTTCTCAATTGAGATTCTTCAGATCTATTGTGATTTAATATAACTAGCTGTTATACAATAAAATGTATGCACAATCGAATAACCACAACCGTGTTATAAAATATACTGTTTCATTAAATTAATAAATATAACACACAAATTAAATTTAAAATGAGGATTAAATTGTCATCAAATAAAAGTAATTTTTCCATTTTGTCACATTTTACATGTTTATTCATAAAGAGTAATTGGTAAAAAACACCATTTAATTACAAGTAATATATCCTTTTGCTTTATATCAGACTTCTTATATTTATAAAAATAAAAATAATTTTAATTGAAATTAATAAAACGTATGATAAGAGACATTGCTAAAATCGTTCACAGAAAGAATTATTTTCGTCATCTGCCTTTCTCACTTTCCTCTTCGACTTATCTGTATAAATTCGTATTTTTTCCTTGTTACAATCTTGGGAAGGCCGAATGTCATTTTCTAGAAATATCTCGTAATCAGCATTCTGCTTTTTAGATTTGGGGGCTTTTTCGGGTACCGTCTTAATAGTTTCGAATGGTGTAAAGGACTTATTTTTTACAAAACTGTTAGTAAGAAATGAATTTGCCTTTTTTATGGCATCTTCATAAGGTTCTGGTGTCACCTCCAAATTAATCGCCTCCTTTGAATTATCTGGTTGTGATCCAAAAACTTTAACACTCTTCAGTTCGACACTAAAATAGAATTGTCTTATTAAATTGTATCACAATCAACGAAGTCTAAGGTTCGTAGAAGTATTTATTTATTTACATATACATGTAAGAAACATCTTTGTGTTCATTCCTAAACTATAACAGCTGTCGAAAAGAAATAATTTGAAGTATTAATAGAAATTAATATGAATGTCAAAGCTTTTCCAAATGAGTGCAATAAAATACTATTATAATGAATTGTTACCTTACCCATAACTAGAACCATCAGCGTAATATCTGACGTGAATTGGATTACCATCTTTATCTCTATAAGAGTATTTTCCCACAATAGTACCGTTAGGAAATTTCTTCTCGTTCTTCTGTACATGCGTTTTCTCTTCTTGTCCTTTCGTTGGGTAACCTATTGTTATGATTATGGAATTACCATTTATTTAATAAGAAATATATTTTTAAAATAACTTCATAGAAATTAGTTTTATGACAATATATATTACAAGACTGTTGTTATTTTGTACTAACATAATGATGGAAAATCAGAGGAAGAAATTTTTTTCTGTTTATATATCGACAATTCTAAGCATTTTTACAAACAAAACTATTATAAACTGAGGCTAGGTACTTAATTTTATGTTATATGAATTGAATAACACAAGAAATAAGTCATACCAAAAGCAGTATAGCAGGACATTAAGTAGGCCAGTAAAATCACTAAAGAAGTATACATTATTATTTTATTAAGACTGTTCAACATTCTATACAAACACAAAATAAATAGCTTTACCAAAACTATCGTACAACGCACTTGTGACACCAGTCATTTATTTTTTAGTTTCTTTCTTGCCATTATTACATACCAAGAAACCTTTTTAATTCAATACTGCTACTACATATGAAATAGATATAATTTTTTAATATTAATAATTATTTAAATAAAAATTATTATAAACTTAATTTGAACATATTTACTTAAAAGAGTTATAGCATATAGAAAAGAGGCGGTTGCAGTATATTGGAAGGTTTTTCCGTCTTTGACTGTTGTTTCTTTTTACTTGGCTTCCTGGGTCGGCTCCAAGTGATGGATGCCTCCGTTGACGTATTAATATGTTCAGGAGTTATTTGATAGTTCTGCTTTTTTGGAAAATCGTTCATTAACCTAAAAATATAATGATAAACATGTTTATATGTCAGTATTGGTTGGAATGATCTTGGACTAGGTCCCAACATTCTTATAGTTATAGCGTTAATAAAACTGTACAGCATTTACCTGTATCCATATTCGTCAGCAATGTAATTGAAGCGGCGTGATCTTCCTTTGGGATCAATATACCCGTAGCTGCCGACGACTGTTCCATTTGGATACCTTTCTTCTGAACGAAATTGAGTGTCACCAGTCTCTGGATCTAATATGTCATAACCAAAAGAGTACGTTCCTGGTTGACCTATGAATAATAATATTTATGATAATTCCTCAATATTTAATATACAATCTAATCAAGAAGTTGCATAATGGACAAAATTATATGTAAAGGTAATGCCATAGCATTGGCAATTAGACGCATGATTTCAAACTAACAACTTCTAGCCAATGTACGTCTGTATTATATTTATTTACGAACCATTGGCAGTCGTTACACTTAAAAAATAAATATGTTATAATTCAAAATAAATGTGGATGGCTGGTCGAGACAACCAGAACATATACCACTAGATACTATAAAAATAACATGTTACTAAGACTTATTAGAACCGTTTTGGAAAACTTCCTATTATAAAAGAAATATATAAAATTGAATCAATTTCGCAAGGTGAGGTACCTAAATATTATTTGACCATATTGCAAGCTTGCTTATAGTTTAATATTTTATAACTTGCATGTTAATTTTTGATACATACCTGCTACATCTGTATAATAGTAACTAGGTGAATGAGCCGCTAAACTAAGCCTCTTCTGCCGAGGAGCTGGTACTGCTGGAGTCCAAAACAAAGATGTAAACAACACCGCCTGTTATAGGTAAATTATTTAAATTAAGTCAAAGCATTATCTAATTAACGTGATTTTGATATTATCAATTATATTTTATAATTATTTTCATTTTATTTTGTATTTGCAAGGCCCTATGCGTTCTTTTCGCTACCTTTCTAAAGGTAAGCTGGCAGATAATGCACTTGGACATAAAGCTCGCCTTTTCAAAGTTAAATAATGGAAACTCTTTTTATGGATTTAATATAAGAAATGCAGTTTGTTAGATTGCACATTTTGTTTAAGAAGACATATCATGAAATATAATTTATGGATTTTTAACTTATGAGATTATTTAAAAAAAAATTCACTTGTACTCAATACTCGACATATCTGATAGCAGCAAATGCCTAGTCGACAGACATTATAATAATAAATATTGTAACTATTAATATACCTTATAATAATAATTTATTGATATAAAAAGAAATTAATGGTATATCTGTTACTAATAGTTTTGTGAATCGCTTCTTGCATAGTTTATTGCATTAATAATTGGTACTTTTTTCACTTTCTAAGTGAAGCAATAATTCCTATATATATATATATATATAGAAACTTATTAGTTTACTGATATTTTGACTTCCGACCGTAGCAAATACAAATCCAATGAGATATTTTAATATTACACGAGAAACAATTATTCAAATAATATTAGCGTCGATAATTTTAATAATTAATGTAAATTTTATTGAACTTATTTGTACTTAACTTATATTTTAATATATCCATTACAACAACGACGAGTGAAGCTGCAGTAAGTAATTAGTACTTTCTAATTGCTATAGCGTATACTGTATATGTTTATCATCCTTCCCACTAATCGCAAAACCCATTACATGAGATGTACCAACATGAACACCGGTCAATATCCACGTCACTGATTAATGTTATTCATTAATATCCCTCTACATATTGTCTGATACGCCTTCAGTTATTTATGACTTGAATGTATCATCTTATTCGGTATTTTTGCAAATATAAGCTACTGATATAAACTGATAGATACTCTTTAACTCAGCTACGACTTAAACATTTTAAATAAAATACAAACACACTTTCATAATAATGAACCGAAAATAATTTTTGATAGTGTCGTATTTAGGTATGTGAGAATATTAAACGTGCTCTACAAACCGAGAACAGTTTCACTGACGTTGTTAAAATATACTTAATTAAATTTGTAGTTGAAGTGTTACTTAGTACGAAGATATTTTTAAATTGAATATTTCAGATGCTAAACACAGAAATTAATTTTTCGGAACTCACATCGACAAATTTACTCATTTAAAGGTCCAAAGATAATATCTTAAGCACTTTGAGATATTTTATCAAAATTCACTAACAGTCCGAAGTTAATGAATGTAATCACCAAAAGATAACTTGCCTACAAAATCAACTGAGCTATGAGGACAGGATCCTAAAATTATCACCTATGATTGTATATTTTCTGTACTATATCACTAATTTATTATTCTTTTAGTGTGAACAATATTTTTGTTGTGAGAAATCATAATACTCAGAACACAGAATTCTTACAAGTTTTCCATCTTTTGAGAAATCTATTTCAGTTCATGATATAATTGGTTAGTCAAATTAGTTTATAATTATACAAAAATTGTCTTGTCTGCTTTCTATCACGTTTATCACCATGATTATTAATTTTGTGATATCCATATTAATTTGTAAGTGCCTCGGAAAAGTATAAGGCAATTACGTTTCACCGCAAGTAATTCTATATATGAATGAATTTTGTCCGTATTATAGCTTACTACAAATATTTTTCAACTTCAAAATTTATATTATTTATCACAAGAAAAATTTATAATCTAGCTTTTGTATTTATTATTTTTTGAGAGTGGACAAAAAATATATATATTACTATGTAAATAAAACAGTTTAATTTTTATTCCTCTTTAAAAATATCTGATATCGATTGATAGATATATAATGAGTTACATAAAACTTACCTTTATAAAAAAATCCATTTTGTCAGAACACATCGATGCACTAATAGGAAGTCATGTATGCCTTCAGACGGACGACTCAAACATGCGTACGCTTTTAACGAACGACTCCTTTTAGGTGATTTAGTCGGCAAAAACAAGAGCCGATTTTCTGGGTTAAGGCGATTTCGTCCATATCCGCCCGCACTGATGTCATGTTAGCATAGGATAAGGAATATTATGTGGTGTTGAACTCTCTAAGGCCATTAGCGGCTGCAAGAAAACTTCTTCATTAGGAACTGTGAATTCTAACGTTTTTGATCATCAAATATTATTAATCGTGTGAACTGATTGATGATTCATACCAAATTGATGATGGAAAACGCTAACAGTTATTATATTGACATTTGCAAGTAAATTTATTTAGTATTAAATATAATAGATTAAATTAGTAGCAATGCATTCACAGCACAAACAAAATATTAAAGCTCGAGTGTTTGATGAGCTAAATAGTATTTTTTTTACTTCAAAAATAACCTAATAGCATTTAAATTACAGTTTTTCTACTTTGAAGGATGACAACACCCATACAATCATAATATGCATGCATTCTTTAGTAATTTGTATTCATAACATGAGTATTAACTTAATTCTGTAACATATTAAGCGTATTTTATTTTAAATGACATAAAACAGTCTTATTACCTTTCTCATTACCATTTTAAAACTTTTACAGCTCGTAAATTCCGTCGAAAATAGTAAAAAGTAATATCGTCAGTATCCATACATGAATTAGACACTAAAAGCCCATTTAAATGAACATTTTTATTATAAGTGACTACTATAGAGGCTTTGATATTGTCGACAAACAACGCCTACGACGAACTCATGAACAGAATAAATCGGATTCTATGGTTTTATATATTTAGAGAAGACTTCTTTTAGTACTGTCTATAGTAAGTTCAATTTAGAATATTGTTCTAAGTTTTGGTTGAAATTACTATCGCTCCTTCCTCCTCTCCCCTTTCCCATTATTCTTCATATATACTTATATTGTTTTAAATTACATAATGGAAAATACAAGCAAAAGAGATGTCAAGGGCTGTTATGAAATGTATTAAATGAGTCAAAATGCATACTATGATGTCATAACCCAAATGTTAAAACGTTGACTGTAGAACTTTGAACGCGTTATTCTTTTACGTACATAATATATGATGAATTATATACCAAGTACATAACTAAAATCACTAAAAAATATATTGTATTTTCAACAATACAAATTATTAGAAAAGTTAAAAATTTATTTAATTAATAAATCATTGATTGTTATCATTGAATGATTCGTGTATCGTGTTTTCTTATCCACATGACAATATTAAGAGATAAAGTCCTAAAATGGTACGAAGCAATAAAAAAACGCTACTTTACGACCAGGCTCCTACTATCGCAGTCGTAAAATATTGTAATCCATATATAAAATATAACTTGTTCAAAAAATATTACGATTTCTATCGATCAAAATATTAGGAATGAATGGAATTTCTTTTTTCAATAAAATTATTTTATATAAAAGTTTTTTAGTCTTACTAACTAAGGGTTATACTTGCGAACCTAATAAAAAATAACTACAGAATACCTAGTATTTTTAGTGATTGTTTGATTGTTTTACTTTCAACCTCGTAGGTTTGGAATCATCTTTATATTAAATCGTGGTACATAATTTTAACTTTCTATATATTCTATAACCTAAACATTTTTCTTACAACGCAAGCTAAACTATTTTTTTAACAGGCTATTTTAACTAAAACAATTTTTCTAAAGTTTATAAGTTACATGAAGTAACTATAAACTCGTATTAAGAGAATATCAAAGATAATGTGGAAATTATTTAGAATCTTTTGAAAACATTAGTTATATCGGCTAAAAGTGTTGGAAAACAATGCATATCTAAATAATAATTAATTAATTACAATAATACAAACGGATATATATATATTGATCTCTAAAATCAACTATTTTGGAAAATAAAACATAAAGCTTGATTTAATATACAAAGTTTTATTGTGTTTTTATTATATTTTAAGACAACAAAAACATGTTTCATGGAATATTTTTTAAATAACATTAAAACTTACTTGTACTTCAGATGCTACGATTATAGGAAGTTTCTTAATATGTTAAATAATTTACGTGAGCAAATACCTTACTAAATAAAAATAACCCAAGACTGCTTTTGGAATTCATAGTAAAAATGGAAAAGCTCAGAAGGTACTCTACATTACAATTACTGATAAGTTTCATAGATGGCATAACACAATGAATCATATTTGAAAAAATAATGAGATTGCCTTCCAAGCCTACAATTTTCAAATCCTTATTCTAAAATCATTGCTGCGAGTCTATCTAGAGTTTTAGCATTGTATGTTAATCTAATGGTGTCCGTAGGAGGAGATGAGCACAGGCGCAGGGGCATAATGAGCCGCTGGAGCATGTACCTGCAAAATTATTTAATAACTATAAATATTTTTGATGGAACAAACTTCTAAATATTTCGTAGAATATTTGAGTTTCACTTCTGTAATTCATAAAAGAATCAAAAAAAGCAATTCGTTTGTGGATGTAAAAAAAATATTAAATTAAATATTGTACGTTCGTCTCTCTTTCTAATAGCTCTTAGAATTGTTTCTTTTCTGCGTCAAATATTTCATCGTATTTTTTCTTTGCTATATTAAGTAAAATAAAATTATAATTTATGAAGAAGTTTTCAATGAGTTACTATCTCTTCTGAAATCTATAATTTTTTGTTCTCTATGTTTAAATTTTCCATTTTTTTTATTTCAGTCATAATAAATATAATATAAAGTTTAGGTATCATATAAACATGTGCCAAAAAAACTAGTTCAGATGCAGAAAATCATAAAAAAAAAATATTTGCTACTTCGGCATTCAATTACAATCAAGGTGGAGGTTATTAGATCACTGCGATATTGACATTGACACTTAAACAAATTAATGATTCTGAATAATTGTGTTGCTTTAATATTTTTTTCTTTAATTTTAACTCACCTTAATCAAAATATTATTTTTTTAAATACAATTTAAAAACTTATCTCATTTCTTTATCAAGACATTAAATATTATAAATAAGGTACAATATTATATATGGAATCGATTTAGGAAAACCCACGCATAGATATAAAAATACAAATATTAAAATATATCTCCAGCGATGACAGAAACTTTTAACTAATTGCGAGTTTATAACAAATGTTATAGCCAAAAAATTGATGGGATCTATTAATTAAGAATTTGAAATATTGTTAGTCAAGTTTAACGGGTTATCTCGTTTCCTTATAAGCCCACACACCGTTAGCCTTGCGCAATGACCGGCGCAGGTAAAAGCGCGAAATGTTGTTTGTGCAGCGTTGTTAACAAGTTGACATTTCTATGATATGTTTTTATATTGTCGTAGACCTCGGTTAAATCTTTTGCACATATATCTCATATGAAGTTTTAAATGAAGTCTTAAATGAAGTCTGAATGAGAGAAAATAATATTCATCTATTTCTTTATTTACGCTTGAACTTGGAAAAAGTTTTTTAATGTGTCTTAAATATTGCAACTGACGTGAGTTTTTGAAAAATTTGTTACTCATGGTCGAATGCTGTGGAATCGTTAAAAATATAATTTTAAAATATAGTTTTTTGCAGACCTCTGAATTAGACTTCAGAAAAACAATAAAATATAATGAAAATATTATCAGTACATATTTTGACTTACTGGATGTACAGCGTGACCTGATCTCTGTACTATGGCGTTGAATCCAGTGTGATCGTCAGCTGTATAATGAACAGTTCTGGTGGTGCCGTCAGCTTCAACCAACGAGTAGCTACCTGAATTTTTTAAAAATAAAATTTATAAAAGCATTTGTTATGGTAGTGTAACCGTAAGTAATAATTAAGGAACCTAATTATCAATAACTTATTATTTTCTTGAAGAATGCAGGAAGTAGTAGTATTAAGATATATTAAAAAAATAAAAACAATTCATTTTACTTGAACTCCTCACCTTTAACTACATCACCGTCCCTATGCTCCTCTTGACTTTTAACGTCTCCGGTGTGAGGGTCCTTGACTCCGTAGTTGAAAGTATATTTTGGGTACGACTACAAATAAAATTTTAAATCATAATTTCTTTTAAAAATAGAAGTTAATATATGATTATATTATGATGTCTACATTGATTTTGGTTTAGGTCTTCTTATGATATTTTGTAGTTATCTTTGCATACTACCTGACATTTTATAGATACTTGACTATTTTCTAAGGTTTATATTTATTATTTTATATTAATTATTTTAGAAACTTTTTCAAATTTTATAACTTTTAATTATAACTTTACAGTATATAAGAATTACTCGACAGATTTTTATCTTGTAATCCGCATTGAAATAAAATATTTCATTTACTTTTAAGTAATTCATAATTACTTACAACTGGCTCAGCATGGACTACTGGAGCATGAATGAGGGGTGCGTGAGAATAAACTGCTCCATATCCTCCCAATTGTACTGGAACAGCCAGCACCGCACTCAGACAGGACAGAAGCAAAAGGATCTGCCAAAACATTACATTTTGTTAGCTATGACAATATTCTCAATACTATAAAATAGGAAAAAAACTTCTCTTAATGCAAAATAACCATTAAAATTAATCTCTATTTTTAGTCCCAACAAAATATCATGACTTAAAAAGTTTCAATCCGTTGAATAGTAATGAAGAACGAAATTACTTATGTGATACTGTATTATTAAATACTCACAAACATTGTATGTTTTCTGATCTACGCTTGTTTGTCCCTAAACGGCGAGTCCTACGCTTATAAACGAGGAACCCCTCCACTCCGTTACACCTGCACCTGCTTCCCAAGCATTACATTAGGAATTTTTGTTATTACTAAACTAATCGAATTTAATTTTTGCGACAAAATGTATTAATTGCAAAAAAGTTTTTACATTAAAGCTTAAGCTAAATACATTTTATGTTCTACTTCATTTTCGCAGTTTGATATTTTAATGAAGATTTAAATAAACTTAAATTGATACAGGATTTTTTTAAATTATAAATTAATAAATATATATTTTTTCTAGGTTCATAATGAAAGCCGTGAAAAAAATATGGATACATCAATATGAGGACTACGTTTATACAAATTCATATGGACACAAAGATTCCTTGAACCTACAAAATAATTATTTTATTAATGTAAGCACATCTCTAAATCTTATATAAAATGCCACATAACATATATCGCACAAATTAGGCAAATAACAAAAAAAAATCACCTTGCGCTGAATAGCAAATCTTTTTGTTCGAATAATATTGATTAAAAATACAGACTTAATTGGAAAACTATGGATGTCTGGCATATTTATAGAACACGAGTATTATATAAAACATACAAGCATTCTCCAAAGCAATAAAACAAAATACCCACCATTCCTATATTTTGAAATAAGCTTAACGTTATTATTTATGACGAAATCAAGATTTGAAGCCAAATCAATGTTTAGGCTCTCTTCAGACCAATCGATAAGAAACTGTATCTCCAAAAGATTTCATTTTGTAAGTTGAGAAAATATTTATTGTTATTAATAACATAATTACAAATATTGAATATAAGAAATAAAACTATGTTTTCGATATTAAAAAAACATAATTAACTTTTAGTTTGTATCTGCACACAAAACATACATACAAATATACATGCACACTAACACACACATAAAATTTGACTACAAACAAAATCCAAATGATATTATAAAAGTTATTTTTGTACCCCACGTAAATTATTTTAGAGCTTTATAAATAAAATAGCAGGTTATTTATATAATACCGCTTAAATCTAAAAAACAGTAATAATTTTCAGTAAATTTGAACGTAAGAAATTACAGAATATCTTCAATATTACTTAGGATTAAATCTCCCACTTGTAATAACAATCGGCTCGATGCAGCTCAGACGTAGCTTTCTAATAAAGAGATTACAAAGAAAATTATCTTGTTATATACAGTATATTTGGAGTAATCGACTAACGATAAAGGTTACAAGAGAATTCCTACAATAGAGAGAATATTTAATATTCCCATACCATCAAAACAGAGGCTTTGTTACTTTCATAATACGCTGTTAATATTATCGTATATTAAAAAGTGAACGAAGCCAGACATCTTGCATTCTAGATGGAACAAAACTTACATATTATGGGACAAAAATTATTTTAATATTATGACAGGGAATACATTTTAATATGTTTCAAAAGAATGAATATATTGATTTTCCGACTTATCCAGGACATGCATCGAATAATAACTATCAGGTATCCAATCAAAATATGAACTTTTAATAAGCTGGTTCTGCACAATATTTCTTGCAGAAAGTCATCTTCCTTGATTTGAAAGATTTATATGGAAAGCATCAAACAGATAAAGATTTTTGAACAATGTAAGCTCTGCCTAATACAGCCTAACGTTACTCAACACAGCACACATTAGTCTATACCCCATTTCTATAAGTAAGCCAACAAATTCTATAAACTAGTCGGTGTTATTTCAACTTTCTCTATTTACCGTCTCATATTGCCCCAGTTTCGAACTTACCAACAAGTAACTTATACATAATCACAATTAATTTCGAGTTTATGACAAAAAATACGGGCGTGGATATCCACGTACATATCAGTTACAAAATATCAACTAGATAGGTAACATTACTAGCAAGTTTAAGAGATATTTTCTACGAGAAATTACAAAAGTTATGGCATGAGCAAAAAGGATTTTTTACGAATATTTTTATTAGTTTCATTTTATAACTGAAGTCAGAAGTAAAAGACAATTTATTCTTTAGAAACTTCGATATTATATTATGTTAAATATATTGTAATTTTATTTTAATGAGAAAATATATATAAAGTTTGTGAATTCTCACCCACGTCAATAAGATTTTTTTTAATAAATTTGTTTACCCATCTAAAGTAACATTTCTTTAATATGTTAAATTTTGTCAAATAGATGGGCATTTTGATTAACTTAGTTTCAAACTCGTTTCATACACAAATAAATGATAATTTGGTACGTAGGTGCATTTAGTATATTGATGAATAACTCAATAATTATATTGCATGTTATTCGAACACATGAACGGGGTTATAGATCTTAGAGACAAAATGGTGTTAATAGCTGCAGTACTTGGAAGACTCATATGCACTTGCCACTAGCATACTGCAAATAAATGATTAAATTCTACGCAAAGATCAAATTTAAATATTTAAAGAAAACTGGTTAGTAGTCGACTATTTCGAACTTTAATACATCGCAAGGAAATATGACTTATAACGACTTACACATGTATGTTTAAAGATCTTTAGCATTACAGACGAAAATGCATTCCGGTTAACACACTGTTGAATGCGCTTGAGTTTTGTTCCACTTCAACCGTTTAGTGTTATCACAAATGCACCATCATACATTAGTTAGGAATATAAATTTATAACATATATTGACATTTACGATCGTCTTATAATGCAAACATCTGTTTTTGAAACAACGGAAGTCTCATCACTAAAAACATAATAACAGAGTGTTTTATTTCCTAGTATACACGTTTGACAAGAAAAATAAGTAACTATTTTTCCTAAAACTACATTGTTTATTTCGTCATCATAGAAAAAAACATAAAGAAATTTAAACTGTTAAGTCAATGTTTTGTTGTTCCCTAACCTCAGCCTAAAACATTGATAGGAAAACAGGTTAATTCTTCACCTCTTCACCTTGTGTTATAATGAATTACAATTTAAACAAACGATCTAATATTAGTAGTTATTATCTAAACATCCTCGTATATTGATAGGAAACGTTTCAAAGTGTGAAGCCAACAATTTGGAACATCAGCGTCCAGTGTGCGGTTGTCCGTCCGTCGATATGGAAAGTGCGTTATTTGTTTATTTTCATCAAACTGACCACCGATCACCTTAGTACCAATAAAGGCATCGACTATAACACAATCAAAACATTTGATTGTAATCGGTCAATGCGCTTCTGATTGCGCTGTAGCTGCCACATGGATTTTGGTTGTCTCGACAAGGATTCAGGCGAAGTGGAGTGCTACCTAGAAATACGTAAATAAATTTATTGTAAACGAACACATTCAGATAACGTTTATTTCAGAACGCATTGTAATTGATATTTTTAGTTTGATCCGTGGTGGTTTTTGGGTCGCGTAAACATGCGTCCGCCCCTGACAGTAAGTTAGTCGGTATGTCAACGCAAAGCAGCGAATGCTAACGCGATGAGCGATTAATTTATTTAAAATTTATAATTTAGTTTTGTATAATGAACGCAGAAACAAGAACAGTGAGCACTAGGCGCGATAACGTACCCAGTCGTAAGTGATTGAATTAGTGCCGAAATTTACGTGATGTATTAGAAATTAATTTATGGTATCAACTTTTTAGATTGTGATACGGATATGACATGCGCTATTACTATTCAAATGTGTAAGTACTAATTCGGGACTGCCGTGTCCTTAGAAAGCGGTTTAGGTGCGTTTTTTTATTTTTATTGGCGACAAATCAAGGAAGATGTAGGATTGGTTATACATATCTTCTATTGATATCAAAAGTATTTATAGAACGCGATTGTAATTCCTCAAATATCATCATGATTGTTTATTGTGAACATCAAACAAGACTTGAGATTTATTACAATTTTCTATAATATTAATGGGTTAGGTGAGCGATCATTTTAAAAAATATAAATATTTTTCAGCAAACCCTGAAGCTGTGGGATGTGTGGAGAGATTTGCAACATTTCTGTCATTTCTCCTTGTCATTATCACTTTCCCGTTTTCGTTATTCGAATGTTTTAAGGTAAATTAATATATGCAATTTTTACTTTATTTACAAGTGGCTTAGCTGCTAATCCAGTAGTAGTGTTGAGTTGGCTACTTGTACGAGTTCCACGTATACAATTAATGTAATATGACTTCAAATTCTATCTAATTGCCTTTTACATATGTATTTCTATAAAAACCTTAATTATATCTATATCTTAGGTCGTCCAAGAGTTTGAACGAGCTGTGATTTTTCGTCTCGGACGAGTTAGAAAAGGCGGTGCAAGAGGACCCGGTTTATTTTTTGTACTACCATGTATTGATACATACAGAAAGGTAGACTTAAGGACAGTGTCATTTGATGTACCGCCTCAGGAGGTACGTTGGAAGTTTGGAATGAGTATGTTGAACAATTCTTCTTGCTTCACTCTCTTTTATCATTAAAAGATATATTTTTTTAAATAGGTATTCTGATTTTATTAACATGTTATAAGTTGCAAATAGAACCATTTTCGCTTAAAAGCATCAATGTAATATAATTCTATACTTAAATACAGATAAACTCACAAGCACGAATTTTGCTTCGAATACTCTTAACCAATTAATACATAATCGTATGACATAGAGATTATAAAGACAATGGAACGTACAGACATTCACGCATACAATTTTGCTATTTTGTGTAATGTTCTTCGGTTATTTCTGATATTTAAGTTTAAATTTTTCTAAAAGATTACAAGGAATCAATAAATAACTTCAGAGATCATCTCTTACGGAGTAGGTTTCCTAAAACCGTCATGATCATATATCGCATAATGTATTAAGCCCAATCCGCAAATAAAGTAGTAGGAATAGACATAATAATTTTGATTATCAAGGCTTTTATTATCCTAAAACATTTTTTATATGTTTTGTTTATAGATTGTAGTTATGGGATTCTATAAATTTCTAGACTATTTGCCCTTTATTGCTTGTTTAATGAATATTCTATATAATTCAGTATTAACTAACAAATCTTCCATATTGAAGATAACATTACATCGAAATAAATATTACACAGTTTGCTAAAAGATTTTTTAATGGAAGTCATTATGTGATATTCGCGCTGGCAAACAATCATAAAGCGAGGCCTATATGGACGAATAAACGCAGACATTAAAAAAGTTGAATTCAAATGTTCCATACTGTTATAACAGAATCTATTTAATTCAATGTCTATAATTGTGTGCGTCAGTACTTTACGCTATTTAGATTTTATAACAATAAAATACCTTACATATAAACACGCGAAAACAGATGGCCGGTAAAAATGTTGGATCGGCATTGGTACCGAAACTGTTAACCCGAATGCTGTTTTCAGCTGTTCCGCTAATTGATGAACCATAAACCATCAAAGTTTTACGACTCACAAACAATCGCTTCACGTACTAGTGTACCAGTTGTCTAAACTATTGCACCTAATGATTTGGTTCAATATACCAAATGCACCATCTGAATCAATGTGTTCTATATCATTACAATGTAATATTATGAGAATAAGTAACAATAATGTAAAGGTTAATACAAAAATTATTGAGACGTTATTATTAGTATGACATTTATATAAACGCTGAATATGTCGTCATACTAAATAAAATTAAGGCGGACGAATTAAAATACGGAAAGATTTTTTTTTGGCGGATTAAAAATCTTTTTTTCTTTTCTTCATTATTTGGGTAAGGTACGATTGATGAAATCATTAATAAAGAGGCGTATATAAAGCAATGATAAACCTATTAAGTCTCTCCTATTGTCCCTCTCATAAATATACATAAATCCAGTTTGTAACACTCCAATAAATTTAAAATGAGTAATTTTGATATTGTTTCCTCGGCTTAGGAAAATAGAGATAGTAAATATTAATTCGAAATTAAAATATTAAGAATATTTATTCTCTATGCTATCTTTACAAAATATTAATATTGTACATGATTCTTATGTTTCCTCACTTCCATTCTATAATAAATAAAAGGCAGATAAACGCCTTTGGTTTTTGTATGAGTAAAGACGAATTTCTCCCTCTGAAGCAATTGCTTCTCAAAAAGTTTACAAAGATACGTATGTGCAAAACTATAAAAAAATCTTTTCAGTAAAATACATTTTATTAAATGAAACTAAAAAATTTTCGGATTACTACGCGATTTTTTATTAATTTAAAA
>DVQP01001354.1:0-15867 GCA_018231745.1 Danaus eresimus
TATATATATATATATATATGTGTGTGTGTGTGTGTTTATTAATTTTATTATAGTACATATTTTGATGAGTTCAAAGTTAAATGTTTAAAATAATAATATTAACCTCATATTTGCTATGTTTACTGACAGTATGAAAGCACGAGTTTCCGGAGCCTAGGAAATAAACGTTATTTTCTTTAGATACAGCCATATATTCATCTGATAGTGTATTTAGATGTTACTTATCTATTAATTTACGTTCTATGACAGCTGTTTAGATCTAGACAATAGACAATTTTCTATGAAAATATCAAATATTTAGAGATAATATGAACGAGTTTATGTTAAACTAACTTTGTATCAATATATTATACTATTAAATTATAATATAATACTGTTTCTGGTTTCTTAGAGTTTCTTTCTTATCTATAGTTTGTTAAAACAATAGATATCGTAACCAACCGCTAGCGACATCTACAGTCTATGTCAAGTAACTTAATATACAACTTAATCTAACAAACGTGCGTACGTTCATATATCTTAACGAATTTTTGTTTTTGTAAAATCAATGAATTTTAATATAATAACAGTTCTAGCGTATATTTTCATGTTACATCCGTGTACACGCACACAGACACATGTACTACATAGATCTCATATCGTACTTACGACCTTCTTGGAACTCAAGACTACACTGAGTTATCAAAAAAGTATACATCAGATATGTAGAATAAATATATATAGAAATAAAAAAAAATTAGGATAATTTGAAAATCAAATTAAATTCCATTCCAATGAAATTTATTTCAATATATTACTCGTTTTTATTTTATGGATATTTTTTTTATATCAAACTCGATTTGTATTTGGTTTCTCGTGTTCTATAATTTTTCAAATACCGTATCATTGAGATAAAACAAAACTTTAAACGATATATACATAGTTATATTGTCCGCGAGTGTAAACGAATGCTTCGTACGGTCAGAAAATGCATAAAATATTCTATGAATTTATTTCCTTGGATTTCAAACATAGCTGCGAAATGTCTTACGAATCTTATTCCATAGTTTTTGTGTGTTTACAATTCGTTCATAATATAATCAAATTTTACCTAAACTATATATAAAAAAAATACAGAGAATTACACTACGATTTATATTTAATAATGGTATTTTTCAATCAAATAGTATTTTTTGCTACATTAATAAAGTAAACTTATAATGTTTGAATACAGAGAAATAAATAAAATTTATAAAATTGTGTAATATTAATAAAATTATATTATTTTATTATAGAATCGGTTTAATATATCTGTGCTGTTGTCCGTACGCTATCTTTCTTGCTATAACTTATAGTTTCGGATAATGCATTAGAGAAGTTCTTTATGGAATGGAAAATTTCATATCTATGTATGAAAGGTATTTTATAGTTTACGGTTTTACCTATTTCCAGACTAACGAGCTGGCCGTACACAAACATTGAATTATAATATAATTGTGTTTTTGAATTTGGAATAGTTTTTTTATAATGTTTACATTATTTATCTCGTCTCAATGGATGTCCGGTTTAGAATGATCGATGTTCTTATATAACTATAATGGATGGGAGATTCAAAGGGAATGTTTCTTACTAAAAATTGTTGACTTCTATTGCTAAAATATTATAATACCATTTTTTCATATTTATATATCGTTTCGATTATTACCAACACATAATTGAGTAACATACATGTACCTAAAAACTTTCGATGCATTGACATTATAATGGCCGTAATTAAATAGCAATACTAACCAAAAATTTGTTATTCGGAACAAAAAAAGCATCAAATTCACAGTACTGATCACGTTTATAACGGCTTATTGAATCATGAAGAAAAACATTAGTATTGGAGAGACAATTACATCCTCTAAATAATAACCTCTTATGTATTAATATAAATAAAACTCCTTCTGCAATACACACCTTAATTACGCTCGCCAGAAAAAGGCCCTACCAATTACTAAGAGGACTAAACACTCCTTACATCCTCTGAACAAAGTGATCGAAATGTATTCAGATCAAATTACGTCAAAATAATAACATACGTATTATTTTAAACGAAACTCGACCGATAGAAAATTATTATATTAAATATAATATGTATTGCATAACAAAAACCACGACCTTCAATGTAAGAGAACTTTAAACGTTTGATAATGTGCCAGCATCAGCAGGGAACGGTACAAAACTTCACTAATAACTGGTGAGTTGGACAATCGCATGAAAGATAAAATAAAATATATTTGACATTACAAATATAAAGGCTAGATAATGCTTTATATCGTTACCAGCGATTGGGTGCCATCGTTAGCGGTACACCGCAGCGGTTTCAAGCAATCTTGATGCTATTGAAAATTCTTAATGGGCCCACTTCCTCTGATATAGCATTACACAACTACTCGATATGACGCGTCATGGAACCGCTGAGGTATGTTAAATGCTAAGTAATTACATATATAACAATGAACCATTATATATAATAGAAAACCATAAGGCTGATTATTATATTTTTATTAAACAAATAATAACCGATATTTTCTAAGAAAATTTTCCATCAAGCATTCAATTTCGCCGGCAAAAACCGAGATCCAAAAAGATCAGAATGTATTCAATTCATTATAGCCCCCGCATTACGCCGAACAATCATCATTAGCCATACGCCGAAAACAATAATAAAGGCTGGAAAAAAAATAAAAAAAAAACACGCGAAACCATTAACGCGGAAAAAAAGTAAAAAAACGCGGCGGGAAAAAGTTCTAAATTCAAAATCCGAGCGGAAGCTGGAGCGGTGCAGCGCGGAACGAATTTCGGTATCATTAGCTTTTTTAACTTAACATCTCATTTGGTGGAGTCGGTCTTTACAACTATTTGTTTTATTGCTTGTTTGATTGTAATTGAACGTGCTCTATACATTTTTTATAAACGAAAGTCGTAAATTACGAAATGTTCACAGGAATCGTTGTTAAAATAAAGATCATGAATGTTTGTTTAAAATGTAACTCCGGACGGCCATAGCTGTCAATATGGAAGTTTGACGTATTTATGAGGAAGGTAAGAATGCGCGCGCTGATTTTTTAACTGACTACCAAGCTAAGAGATGTTGCAATATCGAAAAGATATTATTACAATAATATTATTTAAATAAATGCATGAATAATAAAACACTATGAATATTTTCTTAAAACTTTTATCTATTAATTTTCATAGTAAATTCAATGAATCGAAGAAAAAGTATTTCATTTTTGTATTACAGTGAAGCCATGAAGTGGCTGATAGTGTTTATTATTAAAAAAAATACATAAATATTTATATCGTTACGTATATATATTTAATATTTATTTAAAAAAGAAAGCATCAGTCGATTTCTAAAATCGCTTAACAAGCAAACTATGAAGGCGTGTCGCATAAAATGTTAAACTTTTGAATGTTTATGGGCTGTAAAGTTGCCAGCTCATTATATTACCAATAAATAACGCCGTTCATTTGTTTCGATATGGATACCACAGCATTTACATTCAGCTATATGTTTTGTGTTCTGGGGCTTTGTATTTGAGTTTTTCATAATTCATCATTAGCGCCATCTAGTTTGGTTCTGATGTAACTAGTTTCGGTCTAGTTAGACATCCAAAATAGTGCTAAGGGTTTTCGATCACCTTGAAATGGCGCTGGCCATCATGTGTATCATTATTAAAAGTAAACATTTTTGATTTATTATTTCCATAGTAAGTATACTATTATGGATATCATTAATCATTTAAAGAACATATCATCTGTATTAAACATCAACAGCCAAACGACTACACTATATAAGAAACACGCACGGTTTTAATACATTTTTCAATATAATAGAAATTAAAAAAATATTATTATTGAATGTTGTCCGTTTTACGATGACTGTTTGGAACATCGAGCATCAACAGGTGTGTGTGACGTCATCTCTAACAGTCATTACAGAGACACGGAAAAGCAAATAATATTATATCAATACACTTATAGTAGTTTTTAGTTATAGAGTTAAATGACATGTAAAATATTTGTAATAATATATTAAGGTAATTAATAATTTACCTGGGTTACATCTTCGTTGTAAATATTTGTGTATTCACTAAACTAATTAACTAATTATCAACACAACATTACACGACACATATTTTCCCACCAAAATGTAACAGAATCCACGCAAAGCAATAACAACATAACCTGCACACACACACGGACAAAAAAACGCCAGTTATTGGTGAATAAATCGTGAAATACGATTTATTAAAGCAAGAAATGTTTCAGAGGTACCTAGATACAGCCGGGCTCGCAGGCAAATTAAGTCGATACGTAATTAAAACTGGCACAACGCACACATACAAAGGATCGACATAAAAATGCGGGAGAGGAAAAAAAAAGTATAGCTTTAAAATTTACCCGGTATAAATTTGTGTTTTTTTCCCTCACCTACTTATGTATAGGGACATGCGCAGTAAAGGGTTAAGACGGTGCTACACGACCGAATCGAGAAGTCCATACAAATGGACGGAATTAATAATTATAACAGCGTTTTAATTTTGCCGGTTAATAATGTAATTAGTTGCGTTTTTATCCAACGCGAAGGTGGCGCTAGGTGTGTCGTCAGTAAGCAACATAACCTCAATATTTGATTTATTTTTGTTTTATTCAAGATGATATATTTGTAACGTTTGTGTAATGTTTTCAATAAGTCGGGATTCAGGACATCTTTTATGTTTTTATGTTTCTACTATGTTTGCATCAAAGTGACGGTTTGTAAAGTGTTTCCTTGATCTGTAAGCTTCGTAACTAGTGTTAAAGAATACAAAATCACTTAATGTATGTCTTTATTCTTATATATTTATCTTTAAATGATTATTCTTGATGGACGCCAAAAAGTGTAATGTTCGTAACAGAATCGATTCTATTAGGAAGATTGTAATATTTAATAATTTGTGACAGAATTTATGTAAATTAATTAAAAACATTTTATTAAAAACCTAACATAAAGCGTCATTAACAAAGAGTTGTGCCACATATATCTTTGCGTCGTTTTTCTAACTTCTTCAGCGACATCTGTCTGTGGCTGTAATTAACTGTTTTTCACACATTTTTTTCAGTAAAACGTTTAATCGTTGTAAAAAGCTGTAAGAGGGCGCTGTGTTGCTGTAAGCGAAGTTTTTCTTGTTATTAATACTTTTTATTCAATTCTTATTATGGCGTAACTGTATTTTCGTTTCATCTTAAACACGATACAACTTAATATCCAACATTTTCCTTAAACGAACCGTTACTTGTGCGAAACTTAATTTCTGTATCGTTGAATTTAATATACAATAAAATAGTTATTGTGCTTTATTTTGTATGAAATACTATATATAATTAAAAACCTAAAAGCTTTTGGTGGCATACCATCAACCTTCGAGTTATCTAGCACGTGGTAATAAGGCAACGGAAAACTTTTGCCAGATAACATCTAAATTTCCACAGATAATAAATCCAGAGCCGTCAAGACGCAAAAAACGGGAACGATTTTTCACGATCATCTTCTGTCAGGAACACACCCTTACACCCTTACACCCACACACCCACACTTTGTCACACCCTCAGCAGTACCCCACTGGATTATTTTGTATTAGTTTAATCTAGCCTCAACTGTAGATAAACCATTACCGTTCAGGGTGATAAACATTTTTGTATCTTATAAATAAAGATGTCTTTATTTCGTTTTTTACTATTTCGTTAGGATTGAAACGTTCGTAAAGTTGCTATTAGGGCCACTCTGTATATGTTCAGTGATTACCGTAATAACTGAATGTGTAAGGTCTGGATGGTAATCATTAAATTTTAACTGTATTAATACAATGATGGAGACATCACTACCATTTTGATTTTCGTGTAATTTATATAACGTTTTTACATTTCAATAACCGATTATTTGTTTAAAGACAATATACTAACTGGTTAAAAACGTACAGAGCTTCTGTGTATGAAAAATGTTATATTTTATTAATCTATTAATTGAAGTAATAAAAGCAACCACTATAATGATCACGGCTATAATGATATCGTTCAGAAAAATATGTCCGTACATTAAAACACGAGATAAGTAAAAGTATGCCCACAAACACGACCGTACGTAATTATTACCAATGAACATTCTAAGTCAAACAATTCCATGTTATTATATAAATGTATTTACGTTATGTATTTATTATATACAGGCACGTGCGCACTACATACTACTGTTTCCATTAAAAATATACGCGGTAACTGTGACACCTATAAATATTGATAGCGGATTATTTATTAGGTTAGGGTCCCTTAGGTCTTGTTGCAAAACGATTTGAAAATACCACATTCATTATTTGTAATTACATATCAATAGATTCTCATAGCACATTTTATTGAAGTCGGTAAGTTAGTTTAGTACTGTATTGAAAGAATTAAATTATTCGGAATCTGGAATAGGTTTCTGAAGTAGTAAATTATAAAAAAAAATAATAATGAAATTATTTAATAATCGTCAAATAGGTATACGGAACCACACAAAATATACTAACTCTATACTTGCAACAGTTAATTGACATTTTAATTCTAAATACAATATTTTACTGTAACGAGCTCTCAATTGCGAAATTTTAACACTAGTGTACATTAAGTGGGTTTGCTCTCATTATTATACACACTATCTTATACGAATTATTATACATTAGTCGTATTAAATGTAGGTTCCTTTAAATACGGACACACAAACACACAAACATTTTTTATATAGTGTTATTACAAGAATACGGAACTCTTAACATTGTTTTGATATAACAATTTATTACTTACTCTGTATGTCTGTACTTATAAATTAATACATACATACATAAAATAAATTAAATTCTTTAATAAGACAGTTTTTGAATTTCATACTATTGTAATGAGATGATAATTTTTATACATATTATGCAAAATAAATATAAATATTAATTATGCGTGAATAATCGTTTATCACAGTTATTTCGTATAAAATGAAAATTTTAATATATATATATAAGTTTTTTATATATACAATTTCCAGTTAATTTATACGTTTGAACTATCTTATGATCGTATTTTGTTCAAATAAATCACTAGTAACAAAATCTCCGTTTTTATATTGATCTTTATATACAATGTGTAAGGAAAAATCATTTTATTAGCTTGAATCATTTAATAATAAAGAGCTGTCAGTGAATTATATACGAGCTGATTTATCTTAGACGGTTCGAACTAGCTTGAACAACCATATATTGAAAGCTATTATATTATATTTGTAAATAACTTAGAGTTTTTTTAGATAAATATTAATTAACGATGTGAAAACAGTCTTACGATTATGTTATTGTTTTTTTAAAAGTATCTTATTTTTTTTTTCATCATCATCGTCTTTGAGTCTTTGCAGACTCGTCATGGTCTGTATACATGACGGCTTTATTGGGAAGTTAGTTGCAGTGGTTTCCGCTTGCATTCTGCACCAGCACTTCTTTGGAGCTATTTAAACCCCAAGGCCTGCTGAAGTCTCCTTCCAGCCAGTGGTGTCTAAATACTCTTAGAATGTACATATGACTCTGAAAAATCACATTGGTACTTGCCAGGTTTCGATCCCGCGCCCTCGCGTATGAGAGACCGATGTTTTAACCTCCAGGCAAACACGAGTGATTAATTTCAAACTTTGTGTATTTTATAAAGTAACTAAATTATTTATCAGTATATTAAAAATAAAATTATATATATTTTTTATATCAGGATCTTTAGGAATTAAATCTAACTTTTACCGCCTGCTCCGTCTACGTTTATCAATGTTTTACGTGTATTTAATTGATTAATCATAATATCATTACGCTAACTAGAAGTTTTATAATTAACGCGATACACGGATGTAGGTTGTGTGTAAACAAACATACATACATATATATTTTAAAAAATCTACACTGTTGTGAGAGACATTTATCAAACAATTAGGCAGGGTTTAAAATGATTTTGTACATTGAATTTTTATATGATTTGTATATAACGAATATTTTGCATACACATCATAGTATATAACAAAAAAACTGACGTCCAACATATAAAATATCTATAATAAGCTCTACGCATACAGTTACAAGCGCATTAACTTGATTAATAACGAGGTATTAACAAAAAATATATATACAAAGCAATGACTCGTTGAAAAAAAATAATAATCAAGCAACCGTGAAATTGTACCAATTAGGTAAAGCCTTGTACAGACGGTGGAATTGAATTATTGACATAATGATTTTACGTTAAACGTGTTATAAATCTTACTTCATTTGGACTAAACTTCATTTACGCTTCATTTGAATTTCAGTTACATTCGGACCGCTTCATAAATATTATCTTATGACGTGTTACATTTAATATAACACAAATTGATACTTCTAGAAGCGCATATTCAATGTATCTCAATGATGTTGTAAATGTGAAAGTTTGTATGTGTGTCTTTGTGAGACGGACACGCGATAACTACTGAATTGATTTCGTTAACACTCGACGTAAGTACGTTACGTTACATGTCAGTAACTTTTGTGGAACAACACGTCAAACATTTATCACATCATTTACTTATAGTTATTACAATAATAAAAATATCATATATATATGTTTATGTGTGTGTGTGTGTGTGTGTGTGTGTGTGTGTGTGCGTGTGTACAACTGGTGCAATAGATAAGGATATTGATAATAGTTATAAATCTAGTATAATTACACTTACACTAATATTGAAATTATACCAAGAAATATATTATGTTAATGCAAACTACACGTAATATAACTTTAATGACTGATAAATCATACTTGTACCATGATAGTATATCAGCTCGAGTTTCATTGCGTTTTAAAATTAATATTACATTTATTTAATGTATTGCAAAATGAATTTACTTCAAAGGAAATAATGTGTTGAGAAAGGTTTTTAAAACACCCATATTTACAAAGTAATGAAGCAATCAAAGGTCATTTCGCATAGATCCAGTAGCTTTTTGAAAGATTAGCTTATTGACTAATGATTATAATATATGAAAACAAAATTTTCTGTTCGTAAATTTTTAGTCAATATCTATGTGATAAGAGACAGTTTTCACAAATCCTTATATTGAGCTGGTTTATTGAGATAACATCGAATGACTCTAATGTATTATTATTCGTCACTTTCGGTCAATCTTAACACAGACTGCTATCAAAGCCTTAAGCTTGCCAGATATATTGTAATCATACATGTAACCTAAATTTTCATTCCAATCATCTAAATGAAATTTTAGCCTAACACATCTACATATTTTCATAAAATCTTAACTTTCGGGAGCTATATAATATAACTTAAAATACCTAAGCTAATTTATTTAATGCATGAGAGTAAAAACGTATCTACTATTAAAGACGAACAAACAGAACGTTTTAAAATATTATATAATAATTACTCTTACTTGACGTGATTTATATATTTTGTTTCTTAATTAATCTACTTAAAATAAATTTTAGCGTGTAGAGAAACAATTTAAAAAAATATTTAACTTACTACGTTAGGTTAATTAATTTTTCCATATTCACTAACACCTAACGAGGCTTGACCTATCACAACATAGAGAATTTCGATACCTCTTTATCAATTTATAAAAATGAAAATAATATAACAAGATAACTTATTTTTATAACTATCACAGCATCAAATCTTTAGATTCCATGACCAAAAAAAATTATCGTCACAAATTATTTACGCGAAATATCTATTTTCAACATCAAGAAATTTGTTTTATCTGCTTAACGTAAACCGTCGGTTTTTTATATTATATATGAAGCTGAATATTGTAGAATAAACATTAACTAATGTATTTACGTTGCGGATGTAACATTGTGGGGACAGAATCAGAAATAGCTAAAAAACTCAAAAGAAAACTTACTAACGATAGCCGGCGACAATTAAGAGACAAAGAAATAATTCGTCTAATTATGTATTGATAGCGTATTATATGTGTGGGAAGTAATGATTTAAAAATTAGAAGAGTACGGAAGCTTCACTATTTTCTTTGAACGAGTGATAAAGTGACGACATTCTGTTATACAAGGTCAGTTCATTATTAACCAATCTACTAATAAATAGCTTAAAACAGTCCCACTGTTGGGATTAGGATTGATTTTTCAATGAATCATTTGACTATATTTGTGTTTACTTGGCGTACACAAGAGGGAGACTCCTCCTAACTCCTGTTTCCCATCGCCTACCTTCTAGCCTTCGATAGTGCTAGGACCTTGATTTCCATATGGAAAAGTGTCAGTTAGTTGTAACATTATTCAGGACTTGGAGGTTTTTGTATACATTTGTTAAAAGTACCCCAAGATATTAAGGTTCGTACGAAAACTGACTGTATTTGTAAAATTTTTGTCTAAAAAACATTTTTTAAACCTCTACTTTAATAAAAATAATAATAAAATACTCAGAGTTTTTTCTATTTGAATATATTGTTCGTCTAAAATAAAATTCAATTACTAGTCATATAATGATTATCAAAATCTAATGAGCTTAAGGAAAACTAAGAAAAATTGTCTATTAATAGCAATGACTTGTTTGTTAATATTCTTGGTAGGTCATGTTTGATGTATAGAATTACAAGGATTGTACTTAATTGTTGTCCGTAGTAATTGTAACATACATTATACATACTGATATTGAATTATTTTATTTAACAAATACTCATGTGTGTAGTCTTAAGTATAAAATATGTGTGTGTGAGTGTATGTGAACTTAATATTTCCTTACAAAAAAGTATTCGTTACTTGACTTTCCTTGAATACGGTTAACTCGTAAAAGTTACCCCTAATTAGACTATACGTAGCTCATTGATGCTAAGCTTCCTAATTTATTATGGAATTCAATCTAGTCCAATATTGTATGTCTTAATTTTTTAAGATACCGTAAAAAATCTATCTAAGAACGTATAAAATGTTTTTTTTTCATGTATAACACAGTTTTTTAAGGCAATAGAATATGCGAAGAAAATATTGTATATACATATAGACTGTCCTAGTACCAGTCTTATTTCTAACAAACTACCAAGTACAGTCAACAAAAAACAACTAAATATCTCAAACCATTGAAGGCTCTTTATAATTTATGAAAAATAAATATGATATAGGAATCTGTGTCGCGCCGCCATATACTATGTCATATTAATGTATTTTAAGAAATTATATACATAATTGGTTATAGTGTTATTCAATATTAAAATATATACATGTAAGTGGAATGGTGTCGCATTAAACCGATGTATGGTATTAAAAATATTAGATTATCGATATACCAATAGCAAGCTTTTACATATTTCATACATATCACCTAAAGTATTTACTTGAGAATTTAAGTGAGAAATTTTAACGCATACGATATTTTTACTTAGACATTTAGCTATCCTAATTATCCGTGAGAATCGTAAAAAAAGTTTACATTAATAAGGTCGCGTTGCTAAATTGATTTAATGTTAGTTGCAAAAAAAAAACTAACAGCAAAAGTTGGCGGAAAAAATGTCACAGATAACATAAACATAGAGATATAATCACCAAGTTATATTATCTGTCAAAACTGTCAAATAACTTTTAACCGTCAGAATTTCATTAAATATACCTTCCTATCGAATCTTCTTAGAGATTCCCTTTATTTTTTTTACATATTAACAATAATTCAAATAATATTCCTTTTTCAAATCTTTTATGAAATAGAATAAATTTAAATAGTCTTATGTAGTAAAGCCGTTTGACACAACCCCCTCTGGCGGTTCTCTCATTGTAACTCAGCACGTCACATCCAGTTCTTCATTTATCAACACCCCATACATTGGCTGACGAACACGGTTCGTCTTTTAAACTAATTATTAATCTGTGGCGACTGGCGACGTCATGCGACAACTTTCTCAAAATGGCGGACTTTCATATTATGAAAATGTTATATCATTGTTATTTTATTTCTTTATATTTTTGTAGTTTAATGTGTAACTGAATGAAGATAATTCATTTTTTTTTAATATACTTTAGTTCGTAAATTAAATTACTTTTAATAAAAAAAATTACTATGGCAACACCAAAGAAAATTTTAATTCTCCAGAATACAATGTTGCCTGATACTCAAACTTATAATCTCATTATTTTTCTAACGAATCCACAAAAGACAATTAGTTACTGTTAAATCCAATGCTGTCCCCAGTATACGCAAGACAAATCTTCCCAGTCGCCACGTCTTTATATGACTGCTGTCAAAGAAAATGTCGTATCTGTATTTTTTTTTCTATACATTAAACATTTGCATCTTAATTTCATGTAAATAAAATTATCTTAATATAAATTGTTAATCGCATAAATAAAATATGAAGCAATAAAAATGTTAATTTAATATTACAATAAAAATGTACTATCATGTTGTACAAATTAAATATATGTATACAAAAATGTTTTTACTTACACATATAGTTGAATTTTTTTTTGTTATTAATATTTTTTTTCTTATTTTATGAATTAAAAAAAAATACCCTGTCAAACACATATGTATGTAATACTATGATTATATAATTCTTATGCGATCGTAAGCTTATTTTCTTATTTTATTTTAAATAATAAATATATCGTAATAGAAGTTATCACAATATTTATTTGTCACATATCCACCACTAAAGGCATCCCTCGTGCGTTTGATAAATGACTGACGAACGATCAGCCCCCGGATGAGAAGGATTCATTCTCGTTATTTTAACTTCCTTTTGATATTTTTTTATGAATTCACTCTTAAAATAACTACAATATTGAATGATTTATAAAAATATAACTCATAAGAATCCGTTTTTATTTAATGTGGTAATAAAATGATATTAATTGTTATTTACATCTCATTTATATTTTTATTCCAAAAGTATTGGAATTAAATCTACACCTGGGTCACAAGTCCCAGGCGCTGTTGAAGCTCCTCTCCCTGCTATGATGGACCCGGCACCCGCACGCTGAATCCATGGAATGCTGAGAGGTTTCGTCTCTTGGAGTTATTTGATCTCTTTGTGCGCGTAATTGTTACGTTTAAGTTACAATATTATGTTACTTTATACACACTACATTGCAAGTTAATACCAATCTATGGAAGTACCAAATTTTTTTCTCAGTTAAATAATAGAAAGATATACATGCATACAATATTGAAAAAAATTTAGTAAACATTTACGCATACATACACAAAGTAAAATTACCGTTGGTGGCTTGTTTTTTTTTTTTATTTAAATTATATTAAAACCTTTTTCAATAAACTAGCGTTTTAAATGAATGTTTTTTTCAGTGTATATGAATATTAAATATTTTATCTACATCATCTATTATATACCGTTAAGTGAATTAAACATAGAAGCTTAAAAAACCAGTTATTTGCATAAAGCAATTGAACATGAATAATTCTTGATGGTACCATAATAATTATTATTTTAATTCACATCAACATTCAATTACAGCCATTGGGATATCTCGATGTTGATACGAAGTTTTTGGACGTATAACATACTCGTATACAGAGTACCGAGAAATAAAAAGTTTTCTTCCCTTTCCAGTCCTCGGTTATAACATCGAAAAACTGACTCTCAATTCTTCAATACGCAAACATTGATGGAATTTTTGCATGACTTGCATATGCGAAGAGAGAAAAATCAATAACATTATCATATATTTAATTAACTTTCATGGAGTCAGCTATAAAGTTAGCCAAACGTCAAAAAACTTAAATTATTTTTATGGCCATAAATACTGTTAAAATAAAAAAAATGTAACGACTTTTGAATTTGGAATCTATATTTTTTATACTATTGTTCTCATTTGTATTTGCTCGTTTCAGCGTGTACGTCTTGCAAAATATTTCTTTATTTTATATGGGTTGGGTGGTCAAAAATCTGATTCACTGTGGTAGCGTTACACACAATAAGTATTTAGCGCTTATGAGCTTAGTATCAATGAGATGTTTTTGTACAGGGCTGGTGATGTTAGACAGGTACAATGAACTTTCATCCGTTTGTGAGAGACCAAAATGTGGCCTTCCATGTGTTTTTAAGAAAAAGTGACAAAACCAGTAAGAGAAAGAATCCTATAAACTTAAGAGACTATCTCTGCGGATGGAGATAGCATCTACGGCCATTGGCGTATTTCAAAAAATGATTCAGTATTAGCTCCTATTAGAGATGCACGGGTCATTTCTAACTGATAATTTAATAATCATGCTCTAGTAGGAAAATAAGTATTAAATCGATACAAAAGGGGAAAATACACGAAAATTCCGCTTACAGGTGAGAATATTTGCAATTAAATAATGTTTTAGCTAACGTAATGAACACATCTCCAAAGAAACTTACAAGTTTCAACATATGAAACGTGGACATTATACAACTGCGATGTGTGGGTAGTGAAAAAATATTTGTGTGACAATAATATCAAACTACCGGCACAGATTAACCAACATACCATTCTTGATAATGCTATGTTGCTTAAAAACACAATGCATAAAAACTTAAAGCAATCACAAGGCTTGATCCACACAGTTTTTACGAGAAACGAAATTTCCGAACTTCGTCAAATCCGAAGTATGACGGTCACGTAACCCTATCTTAATCCAGTGGATAATAATTTACGGTCAGTTTTCGACAGCAAGCGTGGCCCTAAACGCCAACATAATTTTGAGTTTCTAAAACGTAATTCAGCCAGCGAGGATTATTTCAATAGAATGAAGTACAACTGTTTATAACTGGCCTTAACGTTTAACGGAATTTTACACAACGGAGGCAACTTGGAATAAGCTTATACTTATTTGTAATGATTTTTCTTTAATCTATTAAAGTAATGTTACGTGTAATAATAATTCATATACACACCCACATATATATATACATTTGTATGTATGTACGTCTAGATCGAGTATAAGCTCAGTAATATTTTAATTTTTTTTTCATATTTATAGTAATCCAAGTTTACCCACAATATTCATTACAACGTTATATAATATAACTATATATTTTTTTTACTATCTATAGTCTCGTTATTGATGATCTCTGAATTCTTTTTTTTAATACATTTATATGAATAGTTGAAAACTGAATTATTCAAAGGTTTTACCAAAAAAAAAGTCACATAAAAATCAATATTACAATCTAAAACTACCTACACTTTCGACTTGATGTAAGATCAATGACATTAATATTTTTTGCTAATTTTTAATTAATGCTTCTCAATACCTGATAAGTGTTATCAAATGCATTTCCAGCTTAATTTAATAATTACTTTTCTAAAACTTGTATTTATTTAGTATAAAACTTACTCTAATACCGTCAACTAAAGTGGGTTTATAATGTATGCATATTAAATTTTACTATAGAAGGACTATTTATATGAAGAGAGAAATGTATGCAAACAAATAACTTAATTATGAACGAAATATACAAAGATAGATACGTCTTGCCAGTAATGACATTATAAAGACAATGTGTCACAAAGTCAAAAATAATATATACTATTTATAAATATAGCGACAGCAACTATGTTTAATTAAAATATCTGCATAAAGATATGGAATAAAAGGATGCTATGTACAAAAACAGTTCTCAGGTTACAGCGAGATAAAAATATATATGTAAGGTATAACCGTAAAATAGCAAGCCTGTTTTCTTTACATAACTCCCTGCTACCATTTATAGTTACTTCATGAATATTCAACTTGGTGTACACACACACACACACACACACGCACACACACACACACACACACACACACACATATATATATATATATATATATAA
>DVQP01001355.1:0-15866 GCA_018231745.1 Danaus eresimus
ATAAAACTAAATGTAGTAATATATATATATATATATATACATATACATATAAACACTCAATTGTTTGACTTATTTTAAAAGCTCCTAGTCCAGGCAACAGCTTTTTTCTCTAACATATATATTAACCATACCTATCTATATTTAACAAACGATAAAATAAATAATTTCAAATAATATTGACATTACATGTAAATTTTATATAGTTTTAATATTTAGTTTGTGGTACTAATATTATTGTTTTAATAAACAATTTAAAACCCCCGCATTATAAACGCCACGAACCTAACAGCTATGCCAATAGGATAAAGTTTTATTTGAGTCACGTAGCAAATATTTGACTAAATCAATTTGCCCGTGTTTGATTATCTCAAAGGGGAGACGTAACTCTATTAAATTATGATTGTAACACCCCCAGCAATCTAATAACAGAGCTTACACATGTCGCCTCCGAATCATTGTTCGATAAATGTTACATTGTTGCGCCAATAAATTAATTATAACCAAACAAAATATGTTCAAAACAGTAAGGATAGATAAACAGAAGCTGTGTACGAACAGTGTTAGACTACAAACATGATTAGATGCTTTTTATTAATGACTTCAGTGATCAGGTAGCTGCGGGCTTAATATAACAAAATAATTTTCCTCGATCAGACGGAGCATCGCACGTGTTGTGCCTGTGGGGAACCCATAGCTGATCGCTTCCTACTGGAAGTAGGCGGCGGCGCATGGCACACAGGCTGCCTGAGATGCTGTGTCTGTGCTGTGCAATTAGACAGACATCCCTCCTGCTTTCTCAGAGACAGACAGGTGTACTGCAAGCAGGACTACGCCAAGTGAGTAGACATTTCATATCCCTAGCATTTCATTTTTGCTTATATCCAAACTATTTAATATGAAACAATCGAAAAACAAATTGGCAACATTAAAGCGTTCATCTAAGCTGCGCCCAGATTTAAGGCGAAGAAAATTTTCAAGTCATCGTACATGCTGTCTGCACTCGGTTAGCGATATGTTTGGCTCCATTTGATACGAGGGTTTTTTAGTGGTCGCGATGGTATGCGGGATAGGTTGCAGGTGAACTCTGACCCACGCTGTGTGGCCCTGACGCAGCATTATAGACCATCAACGCTGTGCGGCGAGCTGGGACATCAAAAGGATTTTCAGCCATTGTTTAATTTTTACTAGCATAGGAATGGTCTCCGCGAAATGATTTTAGTGATTTAAGGTTCATAACCCTCTGCGCCTAACGCCTCAGAAGGCTTTCCAATTCGATCGTATGTAAATGAACAAAGAAAATTATATATTTAACCATTTATAATATAAAAAAAAATTGTTAATGAAGCGACAGGTGCATGTGAATTGACACTCACATCAAAAAAAGCGAGGCCGATGTCCTAAGAGTGGTTTTATTGAAAATGTCCGAGTGTGTAGCAACAAAGCGTCGGCTGGGAATGTTACCGCCGTAAAAAAATATTCAGAGTGGAGCAGTGACTTGCGGGAATAGAGTTTTCATTTGTCATTTATTTTGATTGTGATAAGTCGATGTGACGTTCAACGATATATTTTAATCGGGACTGGGTTACCCCAGACGGCGTTGGCTAGGCGACCACCGGGCCTGGCGTAACCCTTTATTGAATCCTTCAACATTAAAGGAATTCATCTATTGTATGAGTTTTTATCAATCTTATCAAGTCCCTGTACATGTATATCTCTGATATTATATTCCTATTAGTTTTTATTTTTCAATTTATATACAAATATAGATACACATACATATATATATAAACAGAAAAATCCAAATGAACAGCAAAGATATTCCTAGATGCATGACTAAACAGTTTATCCGTGTACAAAACGCCTTATTTGAATCTATTGAATCCCACAATCATCGCTTGAAGTAGGTATCACAGCACAATGATAGGTCGCGACGAACCAAGCCGCTGGTCCAGAGATGACCGGAGCCTTGACATTAAGTAGAGATGGTCCACAATAACTATCAATATATTATTTATACAATAATTACACTCTTTGTTGAATGTTCGCTGAGACGTACACACGTCAGATCACTCGAGCCAACATGAAATATTAAATCCCCAACTACTAACAACTATTTATGACCTTCCGCCATATAAGACATCAGCAACGAGGAATTATTTATTACAAACTTTGTTAGTAAACACCAATTTTTTACGAAATTAACGAAACGACAGAAGCTACGAGTTCCTAATATTAATCTCTTTTCATTAACACTTGGGGAGTAAAGCTCTTTTAATTTTGACAAATGAGAATTCCAACGATCTTGGGAATATAAACATTTGAGAGAAAAATTCTCATAAATCACTAAAGTCGATGATAAGCACCTGTTGAATAGTATTTACAATTATACAGCCGAGTGTATTGTGATTAAATTTCGTCGATGAGATCTTCCAATAGGCAATCTGGAGTCTTTAAAAAAGGATGATCGTTGTCGCAGTCCGAGCGCTGGTCGGTCGTTAGCAGCGGTCTTGCTGTATAAATAATGTTTGCGTTTGAACGTATATAACGAGTGGTGTCGGCCGTAAATCGAATGTCGCTCGCGGCTACCGCAATGATTGCTTTTGTTGATATATCATATGTTTATTGTTTATTTAGCGAGCCTTTTTGTCAGGTAGCGCGACTCCCGCTCCCCTCGCCCTTCTTACCGTTATTTGTTTTTATATCCTAGCCAATACACAGGTCCCGCGAGTCTCGACGAGTGCTTACATTCTATCTGTCCCGTCCCTTATGACATCTATGTACCTCTGTATTTCTTTCGATACAAAAAGTTCTACAAATTATTGGCACTATCAAAACAATTATACAATTAGAATACAAATAATTAGCATCTTCTGGTCGGGCACTCTAACCGCTTAAAATAGAAGTCAATCCGTGCTTGTAACAAAGACACCGCGTATTCCAATAAGTTTGTTTTTGCTATTGCAAAGAAAGGTATGAATTTAACGCGAGACCCGCTCACGCGATCGCGCCCACACCCGTTCGGTCCAAATGCGCACACCATGTCTTATGTAAATGGGCCATGTCGCCCCTGAGTTTAATTAATCTCTAGTCGCATAAATAAACCCGCCGTAATCGATTCACCCTGAATATTAAACAATGCAGCCTCAACGGCGCCGGCGCAATTGCACCCGATACGCGAATATCGCTCCGTCCATCTAGGATCTCGATCTTGTTCTGAAATTGGTACAAGAAGTCATTTCGTGGGTGTAAATGTAATGTTTGTTTTATATCAACAGCGAAACAAACATTTATCACGTCCATAAATATTCCTGCGGCGTAAAAGATAAAGTTTCAACAATGTTTTAAAGTTCATTTGATTCAAGTTTCATCACGGCGTTCATGGGAACGTTTAGCTGTCTATTACCAGAAGCACTTCAATAGGCGTTGACAAAATCAGCCTGTAGTCGCAGGAGCCGCTGGCGCTCTGTAAATCCTTCTTCGTTGATTGCTACAACCTCCCCCTGCCCCCTTTTTAATATCCTTTCAGCGCGACGTTTCACCGGCCGCCATGATTTAAGTTATTTGTTTTAGAAACACTAGCGAGTGATTCATTTGTATATTATGCTGGTTCAGTCAACAGTTTCGGCTCGCCGCCGGCGCTTGGCGAGCCTCACAATACTCGCTAACAACATGCTCTTATTGACTGATAGCTATATATAAATCGTAATTGCTTTTCTGTTATTGAGTTATTACAAGCTCACCTTCTTATAAATTATTTTCTTACCACATTACATTACCCGTGTTTATTTTAATCAGTCACGGTTAGCAAGGATTAATTAGTTTTTAAAAGATAGCTTGGCATCGGATGCAGCCATTATAAATGACACATGCAAAAAGTTTCAAGAGTAATGAATAAAGTAGACGATGACTGTCTATTTCCGAAGAATACGGCTGCTATTACAGTTAGTTGAAATTTATGAGCTAGCTGGAAATATTGCGAGTTTAGTTAAATAGGAAGCGTCTAGGACCACCCTAAGCAATAGCCGACGGACGTGAACGTTTATCGACACTACGAGACATCTTCATTACTGGCGAGTGTTTATACTTGTTAATCTGTCACTTAGTTAATTACTATGCAAGCCGCCTTAATTGATTCAAGCGACAAAATGTTAATAAGCCGTGATAACGGTAGCGAGGAAATAAAGCCAGCGTTTTGAAATGCAAATCGCGCTTAAAACATTACTTGCTTAACTGATATGTTAGAATCAATTAATATAAGAGGAACAAGCGATTTTGCACTCTAAAACTATCGAGATGCCGGAGATTGTTATTTAGTTAACAATAGGGAAATTGTATTAATACATGTTTATATAGAATTATACGTACCGACTCGGCAACTAGAGCCAGTCGATAGTTTTAAGAGTAAAATTGCTCTGGTGATATAAGAAGTGGTACATTAATTTATCGATAAAAACTTTTTAAATATAAACCGAATATTTCAGAACCACCAATTCCAAAGTCAACGCACATACGTCCAAGGATTATTGACACTCTCGGACTGAGCGCGGGTTGATAAATATTTCGCTTTATTTGTTTTGATTTTTATTTTAACCAATAGGTATATAGCAATTATAGAATCGTTAAACGAAAATCTTGTAAGTTATAAAAATGTTACTGTTATACTAAATCTCACTAATAAATATCTCAATTCAATTAAATGAGTCGAGATCCAAACTATAAAAACGTTGCACCGTTTGTCTTATTGTAATTTTTTATGATAGCCGCCGGAGTCTTAATAGCCACTTTTATTTGTACAATCCAAGAATTCTCAAAGACTGTTTGTTACATAACAACTATAATAAAAGAGTTTTTATAATGCGCCTGAGAACTTTTACCGTTCCGAACGTAAACTTTGCATTCCTTATCAGGAATCGGCGAGTTCGTTTCGAACTTATTATCGTGATGTGTTGAGATGATAATTCATCTGAATGAAACTCGGATAAGAGAAAAACAAAAGTGTCCGGGGCGACGATATTATAGCCTGTTAATGATTTGCACGAGTGTATTTAATTAATTAAATATTAAGTCTGCGAAATGGTAATCAGCTACAGGCGATAAGTGTCGGCGGATGAACGCACATACTCACAGCGGGGGCTAAATAATTGGCGTTTTAGCGACTGAAGCCCAGCCACGGCGTATCTTATCAGCGCTTTTAATTTTTGTTCCAGTGATTAAAGATTTAATGGCGTGCCAGGATCTGTTTTGATGTTTTTGTTGTAAGCTCCGATCTAAACATTGTATGCAATTTAATTTCCTGTGTTACAAACGTTTAGGTATGGATCTCTATATTATGCTGCTCAATTGAAGTTTATTGCGTGATATTATTTATACATAAATCCGCAGGACGTGTGAATGTATGGGACAGCAACGCTTTACGGGCGAAGAGATACGCGACTAGTCCCATCCGCAGAAATAATATTAACAGGATGATAATTAAAAAAAATTAAAATACACATATTATGTTGCTCAGGGTGTCCTTAAATTACATAACACGAAAAAATGTAGAGGAGGAGCTAAATGCAAGCCGAACACAGTGTGTTTAGTCCATAAAGTTGTGAGGAACGCAAAAAAGAACCCTTTAAGTAATTCGATGTATTCGATGTCACAGAGCACCTTCCATCTTGTACGTATGAATATTTAGTAACATCAAGCTAATAAAAGTATATTTTGAAAAAAACCGATCATCCCAACTCCCAGCTTTCTTGAGATAAATGTCTCAAAAGAATTGGTGTTTGAAAATTAAATGGTAAAGATAGATGTTGGCGTGACATGGAAAAATTAAAGACATTCTATTGGAAATGTTTCTCTTTAGGATTGAAAACTCCTGGCTAATTCATTCAAGGAATAGATTAACAGGCTACAATATGTTTTGGAGCTTTGTTTATATAATTTTCTTGAAACATTTAAAACGTTTAGATTGGTGACAAAAGCTGCGTTTAATACCTGGTGTGTGAACTCGACATTTTTAAAGAAACTATGATATTAACATTAAAAATATGCTCTCTGACTGAAATATATACATACAAGCTTCATCATCCCGTGACAGCGATAATTGTTGCAATTTTGCCCGGCGAATGTGTGTTTCTTGTCATATAATTTTCTCTAAAACATCTAAGTACAGAGAAATTTTCGTAGAAAATTAATTTCAGAAACTCCTCTTTATTCTACCCGTGCAATGTTAATTATGCGAAATGTTTTATTTTAAGCTTTTAAGAATATGGCACTGTTTTCGTCTCAACTAAATTTACTAATATCACCTCCACAATAACGAGAGCGGTTTTGCTTAGGAGTTTTGGAGCAAAGTGCTCCAAGTGCTGCCGAGGCATCTCTTCATCCGACTGGGTTCGCAAGGCTCGTGAGCAGGTATACCATCTGGCCTGCTTCGCCTGCGACGCCTGCGGCCGTCAGCTATCAACGGGGGAACAGTTCGCTTTGCACGAGGACAGAGTACTCTGCAAGCCACACTACTTGGAAACCTTGGATGGCGGATCTATTTCTTCAGATGGCAAGTGTAGTTCTCTTGTATACCAATAAACTTTTTCTATTTTTCAAAAATGTTTTAAGATCTTTACACATTGTACTGGTAGCCGGAAAAGTAATTAATCGTTAAAACATTCAGGGATCCGGTTAAACAACGACTTATTTTAATTTTAGACGGCTGTGACTCAGAAGGTTACCATAAAAGTAAAGCGAAACGCGTTCGTACGACTTTCACGGAAGAACAATTGCAAGTACTCCAAGCTAATTTCCAGCTGGACTCGAACCCTGACGGCCAAGACCTGGAAAGGATTGCTCAAGTCACCGGGCTCAGCAAAAGGGTCACGCAAGTCTGGTTCCAAAACAGCCGAGCCAGGCAAAAGAAACATCAACATACGGGAAAAGGGAAACAGAATCAAGGTTAATATTTTAAACAGTGTCATACAATTTTAGAATATTTCCGCTTCAGTGCCATGCGATTAAATTTCCACGCCATGCGATTTATTTTACGCGATATTTTTACTCTGATTTCGCCTGTAAAATACGTATGTTCGGTTCGTTGGAGTGCGTCTCTAGATATAGTATGTTGTCCACAGCGATGTCCCGCGAGGATGCGGTGGGGTTTGGTCGGCCCATCAACCTTCACCTCACATACTCCTTCCAGAACAAACCGCCGTTCGTCCCGATAGGTACGCTATGAAGACGACTCGCTCACTAAAACATCTTCTGTACTGGCTATATGGAAAACTCTTAACACGCATCACTTCTGTTTCCAGATGGAACTTCTTTCACTGATTCTTCAATGGACGAACTGTCCGAGGACTCCTCGATACACTGCATGCAGAGCGAGGTCTAGATCCGTGTAGATTTTATTAGACGCACCTCAATACCTTGTACATTACCTGTCCCTATGTATAATGCTTTATTTAAATACTCTTGTAGGATAAAATAAACGTACCGCTTATGTACTAAGTATATAATAGTCTAGAAATAATAACCAATAATATATAACTTATTGTTTAGTTTAACTGTAACGGGAGACTTATTATATATATATATGAATGTATAACTGTAATTATCCTCAAGTCATTATTTTACTACGATCCCGAATTCGACAGGCGAATGTAAAAAAATATATATATTTCTATTTATTTAGGGAACGAAATTGTCTTTAATGTAAAAAGATGTATTTATTTATTTATTTTAAGTAACTGTGATAAGTTTATTCTAGTACGCTGGTTGCATTCTAACAGTATTTCATTTGAATCCATTTCTGTGCCAAAATATTTAATGCAACACAACAACGTGATTGATAACGAACAAAAGCAATATTTTCTAACGTCTCTTGACTTCTATTTCATAGTGAAATGTTAACTTTGATAAAAATCATACAAATATTAAAGCTTTCTAGTATCGGTAAATAGATTTAAATCTTGAATAACTATCGGACTTACGTTATGAATAGTATCGTCTGGAGGTTATGTTATGTGCAGACATAATAGGCTGTTATTTCGGCCTACCGTAGAAATTGAACATGTTTAACATTTTCAAAACATTACTTTGTAAACATTTTTTTCTCTTAGTAAGATATGCTAGACGAGTATTTTCACTTATATATAGATGTTAAAATATTTATTGAAGCTGATAAAATATTATCATTGTCTAGTTACAATATACTGTATCTTAACAGCTGTTAGTAAACTAGACTCGCACCTAACGCTCTTATATAGAATACAATTATTATGTAAGCGTAAGTAAAAATAAATTTAGATCGTACTACGATTACAAATAAGCATAAATATCTATATCTGTAAATAAGCTCAGTAGGACATTTTGCGACGGCACAATTACTATGTTTAATCGTAGTCCATATTTCGATGATTCGTCTTTGTCTCCAGCTATCTTTGATGTTTAAAGCTATGTTTTTTATCAAACAATGTCTATTTTTCCCGTCGTCATTGAGCGCAATTCAAATTCACTGTATTATTTTGTAGGTCCAACGGTTTTTTTTAAATATGTTTAGTTTGTTAAAACACATCGTTTAGTACAGCTGATAATTATGAATTAAATCAATGTACACGCTTTCATCTACAAATAGAATAGTCGAAATAATTTTTGAGTCTGTCTTAAGATGTATTTTCAATATAAGTACGTCATTGGATGCTTCCACGAGGCGTCTCCGTGGCGTCTCCGTGGCGTCTCCGAGGCGTCCCCGAGACGCCCCCGAGGCGTCCCCGAGGAGTTTGTCACTTTGTAAATATATATTATTTTATTCATATCGACGCGTCACTTTAATGTATTCGTAACTAGTACTAGGTACTATGTTTGCTATGTACAAAATTTATTAATTATATTATGTTGATTACATTACTGTTTTATTTCATATTACAATATATACATTAATGTTACAAAACTAACATATACTTATATTAGAGATACCCTCTAACGATGAATGTGTGAAATGTATACCTCTTAGCTGGTTTACAAATTGAATCAATGGAAAGGAAGTTTTAACAAATGATCTGATATAAATTCTGTTAAACTACGATACAACATCTATAGGAAAATTATGTAATTTGCAATGTAGCACTGTCACTATATAGCAGGTACTTTGAGTGCATTTCAATTTAATTTTAATATAAAAATATAGCAATAATGACAAGGCATAGTAAATTATTTTCATCTACCGCCTTAACAAACGTATTGAATAACATTTTCCTTATTCTTTTTTTTTTGCTATATCCGTCTGAACTGTCATATAATTTTATTTAATATCGTAATAGTTAAGAAAATTGTTTCAATACTAATGAAAACCATATTTTAAATCTTTAAAACGGAGATACAAATTTAAATAAATGCCACTAACGTGAATTCTCACCTTAACATAGTCTTTAGAGGTTATTAAACTTATTTAATTTATATATCTTAGTCTACGATAGTTAAATAACTACAATTTGTCCATGGTGCCAAGAAGGAGTTCCATTTCTTGGCGGATGCCTTTCAGCAGATCTTTCATCTGCCGTGGAGAATCTAGGATGTCAATACTTTGGGTGTAGGGGTTGTATCTCACTCCGAAGTCACGAGGTATTGTTTGAGCGAATTTGCTGTAACATTTAAATATAATTACCGTAACATTTTCAGTAACTATTACCCATTGTTAAAGTTTGTATTGCAAAGCTTTTCGGGATCCAGAGCTGTCTAAAATGAAAGAAAATTTTAATAAAGGATACATTTGTTTACAAACATCGCCCAGAAAATATTCTTTAAGACCTTTTATTGTTTTTGTTAACACATATTATAAATAGAAAAATAACCGTCTGTCTACCGGCCTTTGGGTAGAGGTGTGTCAGAATAGTAGACAATAAGAGCCAGCAATAATTCCTTCGGAAAGTGGAAATGACGTTAATTGTTTTGTAGAAAACAAAGTAAAAATAATAAATGATTTAATTAAGATAAGTAAAAATTAATTTCATAACTTGAATACATATGCATAAATACTCACATCATCTTCTCCTTAGCACTTTCAAAACTGTTGGCAACGAAATATATTGGCTGGTATTCGGTGATGGGATACTTCTGTTCTCCGGTGATTTCTGGTTCAAATTCTTGGAGTTGTGGCTTATCCGACAGACAATATTGAAGCTCACCGAATGATGATAGCAAACCGGCGCCGTATGCCTTCAGCTGACCTTCTTGCCGACACAGACCAAATTCAACAGTAAACCAAAAGCACTGAAAAAATACAAGATAAAATATTCCTTTAATATATTATTCAAGGGCTTTTGACATCAATAATACATTGATGAGAATATATATTTACCGTTGCAAGTCTTTCGATAAAATCGTCTGGAGCTCCCAATGAAGCCAGGCCGATTTCCTGAGAGAACTGTGCGAACGCGGGGTCAGCGAACAATGGCGCGTGTCCGAGGAGCTCGTGGCAGACATCAGGTTCAGGAGTGTAAAGGGGACGAGAGTGGTGCCTAATGTACTGAGTACTATGAAATACACGGAAGGCCAAGCCAGCGAGGAAATCTCGTGAAGACAGGAGACCTGCCACTGGACGGAGGGTGAATCCAGTGCAATCTGATGAAAAGTAACATTTTAATGTTTACTCTACAATATGAATGACATGTACATTCGTAAAATATTTGCTAGTTCCAATACCTTTGAGAAAGTTAGATACGTCTTCGAGTTGTGGAATATTGTCCTCCCTATAGCCACAGTTTTCAATCAAAAGCGGAAAAACATGATTGTGTTCTTTGCAGGCGTGTGTTGGGTACAACTCCGTAAGCTTCCTGAACACTACTCCCCAGGTGCTAATTTCTTCCTTGGTATAATTCACGTGCGGTAGCGGCTGGCCGTGCTTGTAGTTGTACGCGATATCGGCAAAATACTTTCTTCTCGCACGGTACTCAGGGTCTGTGAAACCTGGGTGATCAGAATCGAGCTCAGCTCCATAAGACAATATCTGATTGGCGAATCTATCCAGATCACGAATACGGCGAGGGAACCAAGGCACCGCAGCTGGAAATTAAAAAAATAACTTATCTCAGTATTTCATCATTACTATTCCGATATGTGAAATATCTCTTTGCAACTAACATTTAATAAAAAAAATCAAATACAATAAACAACTTACATCTGTTATCTTTGTAGTTTCTTGAAATGATGTTCAGATATCCAGTGCTCTTCTTTAGCTCATCCAAAGCTGCCCCAAAGTCCCCAGATTCGTGTTCACACTCCACCATGAATTCATAGCCAGGTCTCCTGGCAGAGGAGCGAGATTCAATGTGGCTCAAATTAACGCCGTGAGATGAAAAGATACTCAGAAATTTCTCCAAAGAACCAGCTTGATCTGGTGTCTCCGGAGAAAAGAGAAGCCATGTTGATTTTTTGGAGTCACGACCCTCGGCTATGTAATTGCCACCCTGCATTAACTTTGGCTGTAGGAAAAAACACAAATATGGTCAAAAATAATCTTTTGGATCAGCGTAGGACCTCACTTAAGTATGTATAATGTATGTATGTATGATTATGTATAATGAAAACATTAAATGTGTAAACACATAGTGCTGTTTAAACAATAATTGAAAATATTTTTGGACCTTAGAGAAAAATACTTAATAAAAGCAGCGGCAGCTTTGTTAATTGACAATCTTAATCAACTCAATGTAGAGATTTTAAACTAAAGCGAATTAATTAAAATTATCACGTTATCATAATATATACGATGATATAAAATATATTTGAAGCAGCTTTATCGATGTGATAACCCTTGCTGGTTAAAGAGGACGGACTTATACTGATCGCACTGAATGAATGAAATGTCATTAGTTATTGAAATAAGTAAAAACATTATCAAAAGAGATGTTGGAAAACAACACAACATTTGATTAATGACGAGGTGACTTTGTTTTCAAAATAACTAATGGATAATTATTTAATGATTAATTCGTAAAATTAATAATAACAAAAGTTTCATAAACAAAACGACACTATCTATAGATTGTTTATCTATAATAGGTATCTATACACTGCTATTACTTGGATTGGAATTCGAATTAAGTTAACATAATTTGAATGAACTTTATATAAAAATTAATAACCGCATTCCTTATAGTTTGTGTATGTAGTTATTAAAAATAGTATTGTCAGTTGTTGGAATTCAGTTACTTAAGGCCAATTAGAGTTCGCTTCGATTATTATATGGCTAAATAATGTATTATAATACATTTTAATACACATCGTTAGATTTGGTTTGTAGATTCCCGAAAGTATTCTACAAATTTCCTAACGTGAGCTTTTGAAACGTAAATCGATGAATAAGCCAAAATGAAATCGTGATTCAGTGAAATAAATGATGTAAAATATAAATGACACATAATAAATATTATAAATAATGTATATATAATACAAGTAGTACTGGAATTAAAATCGCAACAAATCGCATTAAGCCGTACCTTGTCCATCGGCGAAGTTGATAGTATTTTAACACTCGGCTCCATTGTCCGTACTTGCTGAGACGCTGGTAGGAACTACACAGATACAAACGAGACAGAACTCAGCCCCTTTTATGAACCGAACTGCGTCACTAAATACAACGCTGTACACTCGCTTGTACTGATAAATATTGTTTTATTAAACGATGACAACAACAAAAAAATGTTTTTATTATAGCTTATACACGTATTTCGAACAAATTTTGTAAATAAATTAATATCAAAGAAATTGTTTTAGGTAAATTTTATAGCTACTAAATAGTCTCTAAGTAAATACAGAACCTGCATAGGAGGCTCGAAATGTTATCTCTTGGACATAAAAGTGTTATCATTTTGTTATGTCGCTTAATATATACGTCATTTGATAGTATTGTGTGCAAAATTATGTTTGACGATCTCTATAGAACCTACTAGAACGGAATGAAAAATATTTGGCACGAATTTTATCGACAGCTATGACTGATGAAAGTCTTAATGCTTACAACATATACATATACATTCTAGTATTTTTATTAGTTTTATTTTAGTGTAATAAACATTAAAACTGATTTATGTAGTAAGTAGTGCTTATTTAAACTATATTCATACTCGACCTTGTACATTACAATCTACATGGTAAAAACTATATCCTACGTGCTTAGTGTCAAACGTCAATAAAAATCCATTTATTGAAAGACGTAAGATAAATTATTACAAAGAATAATAAACGTTATTGTTGTAAAGCAATGGATTTTTGTAGAAAAAAAGCTATATAGATTCTTCTCGTGCTTTGTAATATTATTGAAAAATGGTACAATTGAAACAGGTTTCGCTCCGTTTGAAGTCAATTAAAAATATTCAGAAAATCACCAAGACAATGAAAATGGTGTCCGCGAGCAAGTAAATATATTTATATAAATAAGAAAGGTGTGTCTTTGTCGTGTTTATATGCGCCTTCTTACACATTGAAGGTTCACGAAAGCGGAACGCGAATTAAGCTCAGCCCGACCATTCGGCTACGGGCCTCGGAAATTTTACGAGTCCAGCCACTTGGTGAAACCAGAGAAGAAACCAGATGATAAAGCCAAAGAGGAACCAGCGCCTGAACCGGTTGTTGGGAAAGTCGACGAGGGAAAAGAATCGAAGAAAGTTAAAAGACTATATGTAGCCGTGACTTCAGACAGAGGTGGGGTTTGATAGCACAATATAAAAACAAAATGTAAAATTTTATTACGAAAATATTGAAATCATTTGTGATGTCATTAATTAGGATGATATATCAGATGGTGACCCCGGGTTGATAGCTGGGCGCACTGCCCCGGCACACGCTCCCATCATGTGCGATACTGCTTATCAATATGACATATTTTAGAGCCCTCACAAACCCGTGTCAATAATTCTACGATCTGATAGCTTGATATTTATATGTTAGCGTATACAGTCATCAATGTTAACAGAGAAAAAGGCGTTTAAGTAAATTATTGGAGTCACGATGACAAGGTTTTCGGGTCGCGATAATATGTGAGCTATTTATACGCAAGTAGCGTCGGGCTATCACTTAGATCACGGCCGGGGTGCTTTCGTATGATTTTACCTCAAGGCTGTTTGTTGTACAGCAAATAATAACTGTGCAAAATGTACAAAATATACAAAATAACTAGCTTGAGCGACGAATTCTTAGCGTACTTAGGAGCAAGGATTGACTAAAGGAGAGATTTCCAAAACGTAATATTATAGAATACAGACCATCTTTTAATAAGAAAATTATAAAATGATTTGTTACAAAACATTTCTGGCATGTATATGTTATTGATAAATCATGCATTATGTACATTAAAAAAAGTATATAAAGTTTTAAGACGCAAATTGGAAACACGATTAGATATAAAATAGTTTTTGGTATAGATAACAAAGAATCAAATTACGTTATGTACCTATTCACATCAGAATAAAACACTCGAACGCAAAACGTATATAAATGTTTATTTTTATCTTATGTCATACGTTGTTTATGACGATATATCATTGGCACATTTCATATTTATTGTAAAAAATTAAAAAATCACTACATTCTACGTTAACATGCTTTTGCGGTCAAACATAAGGAAAATGAAGTGGAACGCTCCACAGAATGACATGCGTTAAATTATATCACCATATATGACATGGTGTAACTTTGTCGATAATTTTCATCATATAGACTTTTAATTTGCCAAGTTATCTACAAGTTAAAGGTCAAATAATAATCGGAAAGCCCAAGCGAATACACAGCTATGATGCACGAATACTTTGTACCATAACAACATCAGACTCTTGATGACTGAGACATGACTTGTATCGTCCGTCAATTTAACTAGCTACTAGGCTCCAAAATAAATGCAATATTAGGTATATATAATGTGGATTTTCCGAGTTTTCTGCACCTTAATATGAATCACTGTAGTTGCTATAGAAATCTATTGAAATGTATATTTGTTGGTGTGTTGTTTGAGGTCTGTGCGGCGGAGTGCATTCTGGTATATCTCGTCGCATTAGAAAAAACTTGACGGATCGTAGGGCGGAACCCGCCAGCGATAAGCTGATATGTATCGGGGACAAATCCAGAGCAATCCTGAGGCGAATCTTCAGCGAAAATATGCTCATGAATGTCAAAGACGTAATCGTTATTTACTTATATTTTACCTAGATTTTTTATCTACAAGAAGTGTACATACAGAAACAAAGGCTTTCAGACGTTACTACGCGTTTTCACTATTTTACACCTACATAACCCCTACTATTATAAAATAATGAATCGAGTTGTACTATATGCAAACTTTAGTCTTATTTAAATGGACACACGCGAATATCTCGGATGTCATTAAGTATATATACTCGACTTTCGTAAAAGTTCTAATGAATGAAATGTATTAAGCAGTCGTTTTGCGTGTCAAAGTATATTGAACCTTCTTTGCCTTACAATTAGATTGTTGTTTGTGATTTTGTTTTATTATAATAAATCCTTGTCTCAGATTGGTCGCATCTCTCCCGTGTTCGCGGACGCGTCTGCCATAGCAGCATCTGTAATGCAATCAGGCTTCATATACGACTTGGGTGAAATCTACTATAATAAATATTTCAGTGCCGTCAAATACGAGCTTACAGTAATCCCCGTCTTCCACAAGGACAAAATCGGGGTTCGTTTGGAACAGATTTTCTATTTATTAGCATTACTTATTGTGAGGGTCGAATACATTTTTACACGATATCTCGATATTGATAAAACTAAACAGAATATCACTATATCAGAACATTACTAAAATAATAAAGATGGTACGGAAATTTAAACACAGGTTTTAGGCCTCATTACAATGTTATAGTTACATATATATT